>JAOQIF010000287.1:67262-90501 GCA_026260285.1 Colletotrichum sansevieriae
TTTAAAAATTTTTGGTCCCCTTTTACCCCCCCCCCCCCCCCCTTTTTTTTTTTTTTTTTTTCTTTGTTGGTCCCCAGTTGTCATGTCGTTCCCCAGGTACTGACTCCTCATGTACTGATGGGTATGGTTTGCTAAAGCATGAATACGACGAGGACGAGACGGAAGAGAAGAGAGAAAAAAGAGGCCGAATACACAGACTTGAAAACCGAGAGAAGCGGATGTGAAAGAATAAAGAAGCGAGAACGCCAGCCCGTTGAGGTGTGTCCTAATTTTTTTTTGGTAGGAGAGGCCTCGGCCATGCATATACGAAAATAAAGTACCAAGAAAAAAAAAAAAAAAAGTTTACATCGTGCTGTCGTCGCTGCCTTTGCATTACCATTTCGTTTGGGAATACACCAGTAATAATAATAAAATAGAAAAAAATTCGAAGCTGGCCCCCCTTTCATCGTGATCGTCATGGAATCTTTTTCCTCCTTCCTTTTCACCCGTTCCCTCCTGGGCGCGACGGCCAGTGGAGAGTAGACGCGCAAGCTTACCTGCCTTGGGGCCTCGAGCTGGTCATCTCGCCGTAACGACCACGCTGCTGTGTCGTATCGTACGCCTGGAGCACTCTCGTCTGACTCTCGTCTGCCTGGGAAAAGGCGTAGCCGCGCTGCTTGCGCATACGCTGCACTTGGCGCACCTTGCGGATAGCCTTTTGGAATTGTTCCATTCTGAGGGGACGTTAGCCAATAAGGAAGTATGCAGCCGAGCGGATGACGTACCTCGGTCTGTAATCTTGGATGTTGTACTTCTGAATCTCCTGAATGTGGTGGTAGGTTTGCGGCATGTACATGCGCTTGGCGAACTTCCAGGCGATATCTCTGAGAAGACACATGGTGGCCAGCGAGATGGTCTGGAGCCAGAAGACGGGGCTGCTATACAGCTTAGGGATGACACCGTGGTACTCAGCCGAGAAGGGAATCATGGGCGCAACTGTACCGTACAGCGCGATGAAGCCCCACCAGAAGAGCATGCTACCGGGGATGGCGATGACGTGATACTTGGTCCAGTTGTTTGTGATGAGAGCTGCCTTTCCGAGGACGGTGAGGAGGACGGCGGCGTAGAGAGCCGTGCCCCATACCCAGTGGCCGGCGATCTGGCCGTCACCTTGGATGAGGTCGCCGCACCAGATGAGCTCGCCGAACACGTAGAGAATGATGGAATGGTAAATGGCGTTGGCGACCCACTCGGCAAATATCTTCAGCTTGAAGAACTGATTCTGCTGGCCCATGTTGTACAGCTGAGGATATCGGTCGAGAAGCCTAGCTGAGATGAATTGGTCCAGGATACCCAAAGCCAGAGGAGGCAGGACAGTGTAGAAGACGTTGTAGAAGGATAGCGTCCACGACTCGTAGATAACCGCACCAGAGAAGACGTTTTGAAACGTGTACTGCGCAAGTTAGCAAGTATCCAATTGGATGGGACTGACGTGAGCATACCCAAAACTGCGTCATGTACAAAGTAATGTTCTTGTAGAATGAGAACAGGATGGTCTTGGCAACACGCTGGTAACTCCAAGCGCCGTGCACGAGCAACAGCTTCCTAAGGTACCTGAACTGTCCGATAGAGACGTCGGCACTTCGAGCAGCTTGAAGACCTTCCATACCGCTGATACCAACACCGATATGGGCGGCCTGAATCATGGACACATCGTTGGCACCGTCTCCGATGGCGAGAGAGATGGCTTCCTTTTGATACTTCTTGACCAATTTGACGACCAGTGCTTTCTGCAGAGGAGAGACACGGCAGCAAATTACGGCCTTGCACATAACAGCCAGGTCCAAGAAGAGCTTTTCCATGTCCTTCTCCAAAGCGAAGGTCAGAGACTTGCCGTCGATGATGAGAGCCAGTGTCTCCGTTTCGATCGTTCCATCGCCTTGTGTTCGGATAGCGTCAATCTTCTTCTGCAAGTTGTCCCGCGTCGCGGCAGCGCTCTCTTCATTGACAATCAGAAGCATCATGTCCTCGCTAAGAAGCTTACAACTCATACCGATGTTGATAGCGGTCTCCTGACGATCACCAGTCAGAACCCACACCTTGATGTTGGCTTGCTGGAGAGTATGGATAGTCTCGGGGACACCGTCCTGAAGACGATCTTCGATAGCGGTCGCTCCAAGGAGGTAAAAGTCGCGCTCGATGATCTCGGAGGCCTTGTCCAACTCATCGGCACGGTTGCCACCGACGGTGGTTGATGCCTTTTCGTAAATCTGGAACCATTCCTGGAACTCTTGCTCGGGGACTTCGCGCATGGCCAGGCAGAGTGTCCGCAGACCCTCTGAGGCGTAGTCTTCCAGATGACGGAGTGTGGCTTCGACATGGGGGTTCTGGTCGTTCAGGCGCTCGAGGATGACGGTATCAGCACCTTTGCAGTAAACGCGGATCTTGCCGTCGGGGCATCGGTAAATCGTAGACATGCGCTTTCGGGTAGAGTTGAATTCGCAAACGGCTAGGAGTTCGAATTCCTGTTCGCGTCCGTTCGCTTCGATGAAGACTGACCTCGGCTTGCGATCCGTGAAAACGTAGCCAAGCGCAGCTGCACCCTCGACGAGGGCACCCTCATCGGGCGAGGCTGCCTGGTACTTGATCTTGCCGCCCTTTTCGTCACTCCGCTCCGGGATGACGGTGTGGCAAGTAGCTAGGAGTGATAGGAAATGGTCGATAACGGGTGCCGTTTCGTGGCTCTTGAGGTTCTCCGCGAGTCTCTCATAGTCGTGGATTCCAACTTCAACACCATCCTGGATCGTGGCCCTGAGGTCTTCCGGAACGTCCTCCGCGTACTGGATTCCACCAATTGAGGCCTGCTTGAACTCCATCATATTGCAGGTTAAAGTGCCAGTCTTATCGGAGAAGACGTATTCAACCATGCCAAGCTCCTCAACCAAACTGGATGTTCTGCAGTTTGCAGGGGTGTCTGTCCTGTCATAGTAGATATCCAGATCATCGTTGATGAGAATGCCATGCCAATACTTGACCATTTCTAACGTGACGAAAAGTGAGATGGGCACAAGCGATGAGAACAAAACCCAGTAGGTTACCATGTCCTTGAAGAAAGTCTTGACGATATCGCCGGCAGAACCAGTGGAATCGAGCATCAGGTATGAGAGCGCATCGCCCTCGACCTTACGCTGGACAAGGTCACCTACTGTGCAGATGACACTGAGAACCAAGAGGATGCCGACCAGGACTAGAACCAAGATATTGAGCTTCTTTTCGACCTTGGTCCGCTTGATGGGTGCTGCTGTGGCGTTACGCATAAGCTTTGTCTCGTGGCCAGTGAAAACGACGACGCCGTGAATCCAGGGGGTGTTGCGCAAAGTCGCGCCGCGGAGAAGGAGCTGCTCAGGGTTCAGGGGAAGCTCTTTCTCACCACCACCAGCCTGCATTGTCAAAGTGGCCTCGTACGTGTACAAACTGCTGTTTGGCTGCTCGGATTTGATGCGACCGCCGAGCCTACTGAGCTCGCTGGAGCTCACCATGGCACATGTCTCCTGCAGGGCTTGCTTGATCTTCAGGTTGGTTTCTCCATCGAGATTGGCCGTTTCAATGTAACACAGACCCTCCGGCTCAGAGCTGGCCAGAAGAACCAGATCAGCAGGGAATGGTTCTTCTGATTCAACACGGATGATGTCTCCAACTGCGACGTTGATCCACTTGCTCTCTTGGAATCCGGTGCCTCGCAAGATGCGTGCCTTGGATGTGTTGAGCGCATTATCGGCCTGTTTTCGGCGGTAATCTTCCACCATCTCCTTACCCGCAGAGACCAGCATAACGATGAAGAGAGGAATAATCGTCGTGTATCGGTTGGTGGGCGAGAGGTTGGGGATTTGTTGCAGCGCAGCCGTGAACAGGAAGAAGATGTTGGCGAACTTGGAGAATTGCTCGAAGAGAAACTTCGGCAGGAACGTCGCAACGTTGTACTTGGCCGTCGAGATGTGGTTGTCGACATACTTGTTCGCGGCGTTCGCGGGTGGGTTGTTGAGGTGGATGATTCGCGGGCCCAGAGTTGAGGGGTCGGGCTTGCTGCGACCAAATCCAAACTTGAAATTGCCCATGTCGAACTTCTTTCCCTGCTTGGCTTGTAGATCCGCGCCAGCTTCCCGTGTGTGACCCGCCTCCGTCAAGGGAAGATCCATCTCTGAGTATCCTTGGCCCATGCCCAGTTTGTTCTTTATGCGGCCAAAGAAGCCGCCACCCAAGCTGAGAACGCTGTTACGTTTCCGGGCGTTGGCCCTGGCCGACGGATCTGCCACATAGTTCTGGCTCGTCGCACCCGCTCCTTGCTGATAGTAGGAATCGTGTTCGGTGGCATAGTCGTCGAGATCGTCGGCGTATCGCTGGTAGTTGTTCAGTTCTGAAGTTTGGCTGTAATGCCTCTGCATGTAGGGGGTGCCGGAGGCACCGCCGCCGCCGGCACCCGGGGACGCGAGACCACCAGCCTGCGGCCTCTGTGTCGAGGGCTGTTGCGCATTGTGCCCTCCACCACGTCCTCCACCTCCGCCACCAACGAAGTCGTCGTAAGATACTGAAGGACGGCCCTGGGCTTGATCCTGATCGTTGCCATGGAATCGCATCAGGTCGTCATCGTTCATCGCGGATCGCTGCCCTCCACCATAGACGGGTTGATCGTTCTCCAGGTCTAACAGTAGGTCGTTATTGGAAGGACCTCCGGGAGGACCTCCTGTCGGTCGTCCAGCCATGCGGGGGAGACTTGTTACGTTGCAGGGCGATCAAGGTGAGAGCCTGTACGAATGTCCAGCATGGGAAGTCGGGTGGGTTAAGGCCGTGTTTCCGGACACATGAATGAAGGAGCGATGGAATCGAAGAAAGGCGCGAGTGCGGAGGGAGTTTTTCGGAAGCCTGTTCGATCGACGACGGTATTCGTGGTATTCGCAGCCGCAGCAGGTGAGATAGACGACGACGGCAGTGAGAATCGAAGCCGCAGTAGGGCTTTCGTTGGTAGTAGCTGGCGTGGAAAAAAGAGTGGCCCAGCAATCCGTATTTGTTGCGGCACAGCCTCCTTCTGGCGCAGGATTAGGATTACACAGTGGTCGGGTTCGCGCTACGTCAACGGGCGGAGGATGCAGGGCGACCTCGGTCGAGATTTGGAACAGACCGTGGTACTCTGCGAGATACCAGAATGCAAAGCGACACAGTCGCTATGAATGATTTGTGGCGGTTGTGGAAACAAGAGGAGATCTTTGATACCAGTGGCCAAGAATTGAGGTGATGCGAGGAGTCTCGTCTGCGGAAGATGGGATCTGCGGATGGTCGTGTTTGAGGATGCTGGTGCTTGAACAGGCGGCGCAAGGAAGTGACGGGACAAGAGAGAAAACGATTGGGAGCGAGTGCTGCGCAGGTGGCAGGTGGCAGTACTCCCGTCACTGCTGAAAGGTCTCAAGGGCTGGTTGGGGGTGCACTGGCACTTGGGGGGCGGCTTGGTTGGTTGGAGACGGGAAGCTGAAATGGCGATTGCAAGGAAGGCTCATTGTACCTTTTTTTGGTGCAGAGAGGTTGGAAAGATACTTCCCAAGTCTCTGGCTCTGTTCTGCAACGCTGTTTTGCAGTGCTTCCGCCGCCAGTCAGTCAATTCTTTGCTGCGAAACTGGAGGGTTGCAGCTCCACTGAAGGGGGCACGTGGGGCGTGATGCTATTCGTGGGCTGTGTAGTGGCCGCTCCACGATCATCAGTTCCCGGCTCTGGACTGGCTGCAAGCAACCCTCAACGACCCTTCCCTTCCCTTGCACCGGATGGGACAAGCTGTTTGTTAGCTGACAAGCTCGCAAGCTTGCAGTCCTCCAGCGGCAACACCTACAACGACAGGGCAGACTGGACTGCAGATGAAGTAAGGACACGCACGAAGGAATGCTCCTCATCGACAGGACGGATGTTCGCACGGAAACTCGGGGCAGTCTGTCCGTCCGTCAGCCTCCGCATTTGCATCTGTCAGCCACTTGAGATTGACACAAGCCAGCCAACAGCGCGGCATGTTTAGTCTACTGTTAATCGGTTTAACCACGGTCACGGTCCTTGCTGAAGGACCTGCGTTGTGTCGCTCAGACGCGATCCTCAAGTGCCAACTCCCAACCGAATCACGCCAGACCGGGACGACGAGGCGAGGCGAGGCGAGGAGAGGAGAGGCGAACTAGGCCCCCTTATCAAATCATCAAGGAAAGGAATTAAGCGTCTCCCAGACTCCCGCAAAACGAAAAATTTCCCTCGTGATTACGGGTGGATACGGCACTCTCGCTCGTCCGAACTGACCAGATGAAAGTTGGCGGCTGCCTGGGAGACTCCCAGCCTGGCTCGCCTCACAGCGTCGTCCTGGTGGCTAGCGAGGCGTCGCTGAAGACCGCTGATGAGCAAGTCCAGTTTCAATTTCAGAATGGCTGTGGACCCCGTAAAAACGCGAAAGAGAGAGAGAAGACGTTCCAAGGGCCCCTATTGTGGCTCTACTATACCCACGATCCCAATAAGCGTCGTTGGCGAATCCCAGCTTCGTTGCTTGGGTAGGGCGCTAGCCCCACTCTGAGGTCTGGGTGGGACCCGCCGGAGACTTCAGCAGAAAGAAAGCAAACGGCACTCTAAACGCGGGATTCCGCCTGCGATGTTGCGTCATTGAGCTTGGGACAGATCCAGCCACAAGCGCCACATCCCAGCCCTGAGGTTAGATAAGCCGCCTTATCTGGCCCCTCCCCAACCAATCTTCTACCACATCATTTACCACGAGACCTGGCCTTCAACACCTCACGGCGTCCTCACACATCCATCAACATGGTTTGCGCAAAGTGCCAGAAGCTTGGAAAAGGTGGGACGACCCTCGCGACGCCATCAGTCAAGAAGAAGAGCGAAATCTACCACGGCTCCTCCACGTCAGCCGCAACCTCCACGAAAGCGACCCTGGGCAGTACCGGCATCGGCAAGAGCAAGCTCCTCTCTAAGGCAGCGAAGAACCCGTTCGCCCAATACTCGAGCGCATGCTCCAAGTGCAAGACCAAGGTTTCACAGGGTCATGCCCTGTGCCAATCCTGCGCATATCGCGCGGATTCTTGCGCTTCATGCGGCAAACCTAACAAGAAGAAGACAGCCGCGCCTGCCGTCGCGGGTCAGAAGTTTACGCTGAAGTGAGGGAGTTGATCCATGGACGTTCAGCAACATTCAACATCCGAACGAGCATCGCGCCAGTATCGATGACAAATAACGAAACATCGCACAAGGCCGAGATAGCGAGTCTCAAGAATCAGATCCCTAGCAGTGCCCATACCCATTACCCCGAAACATGTCCTGGGACGTGAAAGAGGTGTTGCTTTTTATTATTCATTACATGTAATGCACTGAGGTTAGCCGGGCCCAGATGACGGGACTGAAAGACATGCACATGTGCAATGTGCGAGCCACGACAGTGGCTGCGTCCGCGTCTCAGGCGAACGTCTTGCCTTGAGCCGGTCAGGAAAACGACGGAATGCGCAACACAATTTCGGAAGCGACCCGAGTAGGTACTCCACAGATAGACGCAATCGTGTCGAATTGAAAAGAGGAAATTAGGCTCTGCTTGACAGAATCTCACATTCATTCATGGTTTCTAGTCATTCCCGACTACACGTTCATTACTCCTGCCTTTTTCATAGAAAGAAGACCGTTAATTCCCAATATCCCAAAAAGTCGAAATGATTCGTTAAACCGTCCAGTCCTTACAAATTCGCCGTCGGCCTGTTGATCTTGCTGTCCAACCACGCCTTGATCTGCTTGTTCACCTCCTCGGGCGCCTCCCACAGAGCCCAGTGCGTCGCCGTGACCTCGCCCCGCGTCAGGTCCTCGAAGTGCTCGTCCATGCCAGCCGCCATCGACGCCGGCAGCGCCGCGTCCTTGTTCGCCAGGATGAACAGGCTGGGCGGCGTGATCTTGATGGCGACGCCCTCTTTCTCCGCCTTCTCTGCCAGCGGGAGCTCCTCCTCGTAGTTGAGCTTGCGCGTGCGGTACCAGTTCGTGGGGCCGCGCAGGCCGCTCTTGGCGAAGTTGTCCGTGTAGTAAGCGATCTCGTCCTCGTTGAGCAGCGGCGTGGGGCCGATCTTGCCGAGGTTCTCAAAGACGACGCCTTCCTGCGTCGTGAAGATGAGCTCGCCGTTGGGGCCCTTGCCGCCGTAGATGCCCTGCAGGAACTGGCGTATGTCCGCGGGCTCTGTGAGGCGGTCCTTGACGTCCGGCCCGCGCAGCTGGAGCTGGTACTTGAAGTTGTGGAACTTGCCCGCGGCGATAAGGTCCGCAAGGTCGAACCAGTAGGTCGTGGGCGAGTTGTAGGGCGTGCAGACGCTGAAGACGCCCTTGATGAGGGACGGGTGCCAGAGGGCGACGCGCCAGACGAGCGCACCACCCCAGTCATGGCCGCCGAGAATGATCTGCTCGCCGGGGGCGACGTGCTCGCTTAGCGCCTTGACATCGTCCGACATGCTCTTGAGCGTGAACTCCTCGAGGCTCTCCGGGGAGGACGTCTGGCCGTAGCCCAGGCAGTCGGGGACGACGACCTGGTAGCCCGAGGAGAGGAAGAAGGGGACTTGGTAGCGCCAGCCGAGGGAGATGTCCGGGAACCCGTGGATGAGGACGACGGTGCCCTGGGGGGCACCCTCAGGCTTGCCGTGGAGGTAAGAGTAGGTCTTGCCCCTCACATCGACCTGCTTCCGCTCGACGCGGGGGTCGTTGGGCGCAATCTTGTCAACAGCCATGTTGTATGCGTAGGTGTGGTCTCCGGTGGTTGCCAGTGACATGAGACTCTTCGTGGAAAGGAACCGCGGTTTGGGTTTATATAAGTTGGTTCGTGCAGGCCGAGGCCAGGTTTATTGAACGGCCGGGCTCCGAATGAACGAATCCCGTGCCGGTGCGGGGAATCAGGCGAAAAGCAGCAAATAGTCCGATTAAGGTATAGGATGCCGGCGCAAGTGCGGGATCAACTACTCACCGGATATATTCATATAATTTGAATCGTCAATGCCGAGTCATGGGTGGGAAAAGTGTATACCAATCCCGAATGCTTAGAAACCAGTAGAGCCTGATCAACGTACGAGCGGTGTAATCGAGCCTCGGTCTAGCTCGACGAAACGCAATTTGTGATAAGGAAGTGGGAAAAAGATCCTGAACAAGACCCAAGAAGAGGGGCAACTATGAGTTGACAAGGAGGTGACGTGGGGTCCGTGGGCGCCGCGGGCTCAGAGGGCCGCATTGGCGACCGGCCACGCCGGGAACCCCACCCGCGCGGGGCCCTCGCATGTTGTGCCATCGGAGTTCCTGGACGGAATCGTCTTAGCGCCCCCGTCCGCGTTGCAGCGATGCCTCGGTCCAGAAACGAACGCATGAACCAGAAGCTTTGCGAAAGATGCGGCGCTGGGAGTTGGATCCCCTTGACAAAAAGGCACCACCGTTGTGTCATGTCGACAGATTACAACATCCGCTTCTCGTCGGCAGTTTGCGAAATCAAAAATCTGCGGACCCTGATATACGTGTCCTTCGATTCTTCAACGGCCAAAACGGCTGCTAGAGGCGAGTATCCACCAGCTAGAAAAGTATCACACGTCACTCGGCCGACCCCGAGTCAGCCCGTTGCGTCGACCGGTCCACGTATGATGTCTTCAAGTTCTTGGTATCAAATTCCAGGTGTTGGCCGTGGATATCTCTAAGTACTGCGTAACCCTCTGAACGCCATTAGTATCGTGTCCTCGACGACCAAACTTTTCTCCTCCTGTCCAAAGAAACACCCACCCTCCGAGCGCCAGATACATGTTGTAGTAAAACGAAGATAAGAGCGTATCCGAGTATTAGTTTGAACCGCGAGGAATTGACGGCTCAGTAGATGACCGTATCTTCGGCATCCTCGACGACATCCCCAGCTTCGTCGTGCGGCTCCCGATCATGTCTATCTCTGTCGTGGGAGGACGCCCTTGCAGTCTCGGCTTCTGGAACATCTACTGCGATTGCATCAAGGGTAGAGGGCCCGTCCACTGCTAAATTCTCGGCAGCTTCATGTGCAGATTCCTCCTGGCTGGGATGAGGCCTACTTCGACCATAGCGCCTCTCGTGCTCCTCTCTGCGCTCCTCGAAAGCCGCGGTTTCTCTAGCTATCCTGACTTTGGCATCCTGGATCTGATTGTCTATCATTTCTTCTTGTTCTCGCGTGAGCCTCCAGGGCCGGTAGGACTACACAATTGGTTAGCATGACTTCCATGCCAAATTCACAGGGAAAACACACAATAGAAGGCAACGCTTTCGTTTGCAGCGAATGCGCCATCGCCAGCATGTTCGAGTGTCGCGTCTTCATCTGCGAGGGGTATCAGCTTCCACGCCATTTCACAAGGGAGGAAACATCCACGTACGACTTTCTCATCAAAGTTGATCTGCGCCTTCCAGCGCAACTCAGTCACCTTTGCCAGTTTCTCGGCCCTTTTCTTGTCGTCCTCCGCTCTCTGCTTCTGAGCCCTTTCTTGCTGGCGCTGTTCAATTTCCCTGCGCTTCTTGTGTTGAGAGCTGTTGCTGGTCTGACTTAGTGTGCTCAGCAGACCACCGAATAACCTCTTTCCACGCTTCTTCTCTTCATCTTTTGAGAGCGGATCCCGACGGCCTGTGCTGGCGCTCGCGCCTGCGTCTGAAACGCGGCGCCTAGGTTCTGAGGGCGAAGCTAGGTTGGGCGGATCGCGTCGGTCATCATCTTCGATCCTGGCTCGTTTTGTCGTTTCTTCGGTCTCGTCCGAGATCGTCGAAGCTTTGCGCTTCTGCGAAATGTCGGCATCGTGGCTCAAGGGTTCTGGATTGGTGGTATCAGTGGGCGCCCTACGTTCGTTAGACTGGTTGTTCTTTCCTGTAAAGAGTGTGAAGACGTACTCCGTGACTGTCGCCATTTTAATGCCGCGCAGAACGTAGAGTCTGCTAAGATATTTGCGAAAGTACTAGAATGTTAAAGGGATTTTGTTTTCGAAACGCTTCCGCACGGGTATGTCGAATGCGACGTTACGCCGTGCTACTGAAGCTCGGAAGCTCCAGCTCAAGCTCCAAGGCTGAGGTTTGTCAGCGGGGTGCAGCCACTAAGAAGATGGGGCCCGCAAATAACCCCACTTCGGTCCGGGTCAGACTAGGCCCGTACCAATAACGGCGGGAGAAACGTCGAGAAGAGGTGGCGAGGCTGACGAGCGCGAACTTCTACCGCGCCCTTTCGAGTTAGCTTCCGCGATCTTGCGACCAACAATACAGTCGCTCCAAGAATCTAACCCTCTCAACCCCGAAATTTTCAGTGACAGTCTTTTGCTCCAACTGTCAAAATGTCGCGCCATCACCCGTAAGCATCTCTGCCCATCTTCATCCAAGATTCCGCAACTAACGGCTCCTCCAGCGATCTCGTCATGTGCCGCAAGCAAGCCGGCATCGCCATCGGCCGCCTCTGCGACAAGTGCGATGGCAAGTGCCCCGTCTGCGACTCGTACGTCCGGCCCACGACCCTCGTGCGTATCTGCGACGAATGCTCCTTCGGCAACTACCAGAATAAGTGCGTCGTCTGCGGCGGTGAGGGCATCTCGGACGCCTTCTACTGCTTTGAGTGCACGCGTCTCGAGAAGGACCGCGATGGCTGCCCCAAGATCATCAACCTTGGCAGTTCGCGAACCGACCTGTTCTACCAGAAGAAAACGAATCGTACGGCGACGTACTAGTCCCTACGTCGCCCGGGAATGGGCAACCGGTGGTGTTTATGCGTGTAGTATTGCTTGAAGGAGAACTATGGCTGCGAGGAACAAGAAAATTCTGCGACTCACGGGCATGGCATTGTATTTCATGGCGTTTGGGCGTCAGTTCTTAAAGACATGGCGGGAGGGGTTTACGACTCAGATCACAAATGATATCCCACTTTGCTTGGCAGAGCGATCGGTTTTGCCAGATATGAAATGCTCCATTTTTGCATGAAAATATTCAGAGGCCAAAAAATTACGGCCATATTATCCAGATTCATATCATCCAGTGAGAGTAAATGCTAGCCGGCGCCTGTCGTAATCATATGTAGCTAACCTTGACTCCCATTCCTGCTGTCGCCTTTACCTTGTTCCAACCATTACCAAGCACGCGCTGTATCCGCTCTCGGACATGCTTCTGTCCAAACATGACAACTAAACCCAGAATAAAAGCCACGAGCCGCATCAGCAGCATGGGGTTCGTCTTCAGCGAAGTACCCAGTTGATTAACGAGCTCCGTCAGCCGAGACACAACCATCGACGCCCTTGTTCCAAATGTGGGGTCGGTAGGTGACTTGCCCTTCGCTCTTGAGACAGGCATCTTCGGATTTGAATTCGAACCGGAAGCGTTCGATACCCCTCTCGCATGTCGACCTTTGCTGGACCCTGCTTTGCTGGATCCTGCTCTGCTTGGCGTCCCTTCGATGCCGTAGTCCACTTCCGTGCCCTCCCGCCGAGCACGCTCTTCCTCCAGCCTTCTGTGTTCCCTCTCTTCGTTTTCCGCTCTTAGTTTCTTTGCTTCTTCGATATCACGACGCAATTGCTCTTCCTGTTGGCGTCTTTCCTCAGTCTCCCGCCTCTCGGCTTCTTGCTGTTCTTCTTGCAGGCTCTGCAGAGCTAGCAGAAACGCCTCGCGGCGCTCATCGTCTAATACCGAGCTTACACTGATAAACTCTCGGGCATAATCCCACTCATTGTTACGGATCAGAACATGCAGCGTGTACAGCTCGAGGATCTTGACCCTCGCATTCAGGTCCCTCGGCGTGTCGGCCCCGCTCGTCCCCTTGGCCGGCGATCTGTGCCGGTTGTTCAGCCGCGGGGACGGTGACGGCGTGTCGGAAAATCTCTGAGAGAAATCCAGGTTTGGCGATGTCGAGGCGGCGAGATAGCTCTCCAGCCTCTTTTGGTTCAACTCTTGCGTTCGCGCGTGGGCTAGGAGCAGCGTGGCGCTAGTGTCTTGGTTAGCATTTTATGCCCAGCAACAACACAACAAAGCAAGTAATCAGCGCTTACAGGTTTATAACGACGTCGGAATCAACGTCGCTCTCAACGCCGTGGTATCCGTTCCGGACGACCTCCTCCCACACTTCCCCCTCCCGAACCTTGGTACACAGCGATCGCCACTCCTGGCTGCCGAACGCATCCTTCCCCTCGTCCGGCTCCAGCTCCACGATTGCGTTGAGCGTCGTGAGGTATAAGCTCCAGACCTTGATCCGCGTGGATCTGGACGCCCTCGCTACGGGCGCGGGTTCTGTGGGTTCGCCGTCCGACTGTCCCGGCGGCGGGGTGATCAATGGCAAGATGGTCGACAGAGCCTCAGGCAGACGACGCGTGAGGAAGAGGGTCGAGGCCTGGCGATAGGCTTTTGATATCTGAGAAGTGTGGCGCGAGGACGTCGACGATGAGAGCGAGGAGATGGAGCTCGAAAGCAAATGGGGAGGGAAGGCGGAAGCGGTTTCGGATGAGGCGAGCGTGGGACTCAAGGTCGCCGTGTAGGAGCCGTTGAGAGACGACGACATGTTGGCGGGAATTCAGAGCACGAAAGCAGGCAGTGCGACCAACTCAATTTGTCGGCATTGACATGCTCCAGACGGAAGGGAAATTGACGAGGGGGGGACCAAGAAAAGAACCGGGTTTGTTGTTATGTATCGGTGGTGCGGAGAATGGCGGCCATCATACGCGTTCCTGCTCAAATGCCACCAGCAAGATATAATGGGAGCCGCGACATGTGGTCGTGGTTAGATTCGGATTGCCGGTGTCCGGTGGTGGTGGTGCTGGGTTGCTGGTTACTCTTTCGCTGGAGAATGGAGAACGGAGCTGGGCCACCTGCTGACTGCGAGGAATGAGAGCACTTGCTAGGCCATTTACCACGCAGGTCCTGCAAGGCACGGTTACACTTTTTCGGCCCCAGCCAAAGGTTTAGCCTCGGTTTGTTCGTCGCTGGCCGGGGCGTGCTAACTGAGAAGGTGGTGGGCTCACCCCGGCTTTCTGCACGCTCGTCGGCCTGAGCCAGCTGACCGCCAGAAACAACTGGAGAGGGGGACGATAAGCGAGTACATGGTCTTGGGTCTGGCTCACTATGTGACGTCCCCATCGGACGCCTCGCACATGAAGTATTCTTCTAGCCTCCATAAGGGCGTTTTTAACCCACCGCCGGCCGGCCTCCTCATTGGGCGTAGCTTCCTGATCGGGGAAAAGCACAGGCACGGACAGAGGAAACAGGGGTTGCCCT
Source organism: Colletotrichum sansevieriae (assembly GCA_026260285.1). Taxonomy (NCBI): domain Eukaryota; kingdom Fungi; phylum Ascomycota; class Sordariomycetes; order Glomerellales; family Glomerellaceae; genus Colletotrichum; species Colletotrichum sansevieriae. Next base: position 81,516 of record JAOQIF010000287.1, read on the forward strand.
CGACGACCGGCCAAGCTTCATCTCAACTCGCGGAGATCAACAGCCACTTAGAGACGATCGTCTCATGCTGTTGACGCCCGTCATTTCAAATCTTCGGGTTCCCCCTCCCCAACTCGGGATGCCCTGGAAGGGGCTTCGCCGTCATAAGTGAACTATTAATATTGTTCTCTAATTGAGTCCAATTACCTGTCATTCGAACGCGTCCAAAAACTTAGAGTTCGCGTGCCCCTGTTTCCCCAGATTAACCCGAGGCTTTTCCGAGGCACGAGAACGGAAAGTTTCCTTCATCCACGACGAATAAAACGTACTGAAAGATTCAACCAGGAACAAGTGAGGGGAATACGATCGATTCACCTGGGTCTTTCGGGATCACGAACAGTGAACAACAAGGACCCCGCGAATCGGTCTCGGCGGGGTCGGATCGAAACAACAGCCAGGATGATTTTGTCAACGAAGTGAATTGCCCACCTCGCTCGTGACTATTTACGTACACAGAACGCGTTCTCCTCCACTTAACGCGGCTTTCGAATCCAGACTCCCTCACTCGGTTTCTGTCTCCACACGCGGCAGACGGCGCCGGAATGTTTGGTCAGCAGCCCACTGCCTCTCAAGGAAGACGGTTGTAAAAGGTCCAATCCGAAGTGTATTGCGAAACGGCTCGAACACCTGGTGGCCCCAGTGAAGAGAGCTAACATCGTCGTCATCGTCGTCCGAATATGATGCTCGCCCACCGAAATCTGACTCCCAACCTGAGCCGAAGGAGTCGGGGTCACGCCCAATCTCAATAAGCCACCCCCTACTATACAGTCGCTGCATCTTCTCGTCCCAAGTCTCGCCATCGGCGCAGCTTTGGCTGGCAAGTTTGTGGGCTAGACGCAAAAGAATCGTGGCCGTCATGAAACCTGGCCATGCCAGCTGAATGCTGCCGAGATTGATGTAACCCAACTTACTGTCATTGCCAGCCTCATGTGCTTTGCTAATTCGGTTGTAACCGGTACTGACGTCCCAATAGATGTGCGGCTTCGCGTCACTGGGGGTGAATCGGACAAAGAGATCCGCCAATGGGTCCTCGCCCTCGATCGGCCGATGACTGATGGCCATAAGTTTCGTGTCAAGAATATGGGGAAACATTTCATGTATGTCTGCGAAGAATTCCCCTGCGGAGTCGGGAAGATCTTCGAAGAAGGTCTGGTAAAGGAACAACAAATCCCAAAACTGATTGTGGCCTACGATGGGAGGGCGTATATGAGAGAGTCGATGTTCAAGGGTTCGAAGTGCACTCCTGATCTGGTCACGGAGCGTCGCTTCTGACTGTTCGTCTTCTTTATGGGTGAGTTCGTCGAAATCCCCCGGTTCTTCCCAAGGAAGGCTCTGGGGCTCCGGTTCAGACCACCCAAAATCACTGGCCCCATCACTTGCCCCGTGGAAACTATCCGAAGAAGACGTCGCGTTTGACATCGGACTTTCGCCTTCTTCGTGATTGTCTGATTGCCCTTCAGGCGTGATGTATGATGCATCCCCGAACTTCCTTCCGACTTCCTGACAAAACTCCTTTGCTGTCATGTCGCCTGGCCAAGAGGTCAAGGCTTCCATAATGTAACTTGGGTCAACGATGTCAGCAAATCGTCCTCCGGCGAGTGCTTCGAGGATCAGACGGATGCCTGGAATGTCGGTTAGCCAATGCGGACTCTGATAAATCTCCTGAGACGTACCTGTCTGCTTACGTACTGAGGCCGTAAACCGATCTTGTAAAGTTCTCTGTCTCTGAGAATGGCGGTTAGCATGCAATCATACTTATGTATTATAAAACACGACTAGATCAGTTGCGAGTTCCATCAACGCATCCGGACTTGCCTCATTAACCTCGTCGGAATCTTGCTCAGAAATCAGCACAACAGCACCATAATTCCAGGTGCGACACTTCATGCGCGGAACTAGATTCTGAGCGGTTACTCGTACAATCTTGTGATACACGCTGCTTCGCTTTCTGCTATCAGAAGGAGGTATGCAAATCCTGATTTCAGAAGCCTTCTGTTGAGTCAACGGCATCAGCAAAGTATCCAAAGACGAACAGCATGGGAGAAACCGTACATCTTCACTGCGGTCACTCAGCCACGTTGTGATCTCGTCGAAAACATACGTGCTGAAGAAGTTGAGGCCTTCGTCATCTTCGTTGTACTGGTGATCTTTCGCCGGATGTTTCTGCGTCCGGCGTTCCAAACGCTCCTCGGCCTCGCGAACCTCCTTCCGGCTGAGGTACGGGACGGGTTTATCAAAAATCTTCTCCAGTTGGAGGCCTTCTTTTCTCAAGAATTTGAGGGTATTCAGCGACGTCGTCAGATTTCTGCCAATGTCTTGCGAAAAGAAGTCGTCTTCTCTGGTGTCCTCGAGCAGCAGCGGGCTGACGTAGAAGCTAAAAGTCTCAGTTTTGTACGAGTCTTCTTTGGAGAGACGGTGTCAGTGGTATCTCTCGTCGAATATCGTGGAACGTTGCTTACCCCCGTCGGCCTTGACACACGTGAGACCGAGCTGGAAAACATTGTATTTCGAGGCGATCCGCTTGCCGGCCTCGTACAGGCCTTGCCGAGTGTGGTTATTCTGCTTCCAGACAATGTCCGACAACATGTCGGAGATGCCGGTCATTTCGACGTCGATCGCGACAAAATTCGACTCCGCGATGGAAAGCAGTATCTTTGGTAGCTGACGCCAAAAGTTATCCATGGTGACCTCCATGGTAGAGGTCAGTGTTGTGTCACCTTCGTAAGAATCCAAGTGAAGTGGAGTCTGTGGTGGTGGAAGTGGACAAAAGGTAAGGTAGGCAGGTGGTCAGGCACGCTACAGTTGAGTAAGAGGTCTTTCCTCCGCCGTAGTTTGACGAATAATAATTTTCGCTGGACAGTAGGAAAAAAAGTCGAGCTGTTGATAAGTTTCACAAAAGAACACTCTTAGCTTTGGCAGAAGGACAGCGTTATTTACAATCGCCATACGAGTATACTAAACAAATAGAGACAAAATAATATAGAGAGAACACCATCTCAATATCTAGAAGAAAAAAGGTCAAAAAAATTCAGTCCAAGGGACCTATGAAAATCCTATGAGACTCTTACCAGCCTCAGGTGTAAAGATGCTAGGATTTTGCCAACGGCGGTGGGACTCGAACCCACGCACCCGTGGAACGGGACGTTCAGAGAGAAACTCGCAGAAGCGCCTAGTAGTCCCGTTGCGTCACGGATTGTTGATGAAAGCAGTAGCAGAAGTTTTGCACAAAAGGGTTGGGTGGCTGGCGAGGCAGCAGGAAGGGATGAGCGGGGCAGCAGTTGAGCTGAGGTGAGGTGAGGTATTCATGGATTCTTTGTTGCGCCTAAGGCTCAAGGCAGCGGTGGCTTAGTTACAGCTTGGGATTTTTGTTGTGATCTGAATTCTGGTTTGGATGAATGTCAGGATAGGAAGGACTATGAGTCGCCCAAGTTGGCAGACGTTGTCTAGGCATTCACGACGCGTTCAGATATTGACGAAACTTGTGTCAGCTAGGAGGAGGTGTTCGTTTAGTAACTGCCATGAGATATAAAAGGATATAAACTTCCAATCCAGGACGCTAGTCTTCATGATCCTCCTTTCGCTGTCAGGCATGTCAGGGCAATTCTCCATTCGTTCTAACAACAAGGGATTCTGATCGAGAGGAAACGAGAGTCCAAAGAGCAGATGTCTATGATATCAGATGCGTTCATTGCAGGTTGGTACGCTCACGAAAGGGTGGCGCCATATCACCCCAGAGGAACCAGAATCCTCCACGGGTGGCCAAACGGCCTTGTATGTCCTCATTTCAGAAGGCAAGCAGCCATTCAGACGACAAGAGAAACGCTGACAAGAACAGGCGGATCACCTTGACTAACGTAAGACACGCAAGCAGGCCTGGCAGCTGAATCACGCCAAACAATTCCAATCACACACCTCATCAAGTGACCGACGGAACAATCCCAGAGCAAGACGCGCATGTACCCGACTTGTCATAATCCAGTGAAGATTTGATTGTACATTTTCATCTATGATACAGCAGCGTTGCACTTTCAATCAAGGCCAATCACCAGCGGCGGCCGCTCAACTTTTTTCTTCCTCTCTCTTTTTCACCTGACAGCCAGCATGTTGCGGATGCTGTGGTAATACTTATCCGGCAGCGCCTCCTTCAACTCCTCCCTCGTGAGCCACTGGAACTCCCTGTACCCGTGCCCGTTGTTCGCCAGGTCCGCCTGGCCCGCCATGATGCGCCACTTGAGGAAGAACGTCTTCTCGCCCCTGCGCTCCACGCTGCCATCCTCCTTGACGACGGGCTTGACGACGTGGTGCGCGACCGGTGCTCTGCCCACCATCCACGTGTTCATGTTGACGCCGGCAGACTGCGTGAGGATGCGCTGGGCGGCCTGTTGTTCATCTTCATTAGTCTCCAGATCCATCATCACCCGGAGAGGGGTCTTTTGAGAGAGAGAGAGAGAGAGAGAGAGAGAGAGAGGGAGAGAGAGAGAGAGAGAGAGGGAGAGAGAGAGAGAGAAGTAGTAGTCTCACCTCGTGGAGGTTCTCCTCCGTACTGAGTCCCGCCGCGGGGAACTCCCACTCGCCGTTCTTCTTCACGACAAGGTACAGCGTGCGGTCCATGGCCCGATCCAACCTCGTCTTGTCCCCCTTGACGTCCGCCTCCGAGACGCTCGGCTGCAGCTTTTCGGGCTGCGCCCGGTCCTCCTCGGGGATGATCTCAGCGTCGTCGCTCACGCGCATCACGGCGTCCTTGAGCAGCAGGTCCACTGTCGTGTCGTGCTTGCTCAGCCTGTCGCCAACGACCAACTCGTCGTCCCACGCCCGGGACGCCTTGCCGTTGTACACGCCCAGCTCCTTGGCCACGGTGCCCTGGCGGTCCTTGACCTTCATGTTCCAGTCGATCAGCGCCGGCGTGTCGGGCTTGAAGTAGACTGGAGTGATGAAGGGCAGCGTGAGCCGCTCGTTGAGGCGCTTCTGGTAGAAGAAGTAGGCCTGCTCAAATTCCGTCAGGGGTCGCGTGAGGAGCGGGGGACGGGTGACGACCACGCCCGACTTGATTCGGTAGCCGGGCCTGCTCGGCGTCGCGGCCTTGGGCTCGGGAGGAATGGTTGGAGTCGTCGGAGGCGGTGGAGGGGGAGCGGTTGTCGAGGCCGCGGCGGCGGCGCCCGAATATGCTCGCAAGGGAGCTCTGATCTGTACTCTAGCGCATTGTCGGCAGAGTCTGGGGGATGCTGTTGGCGGGTTCGAATTAGCTCAATTGGGTCTCTGATGCAATTTCGGGATTGCGAGAACGTACTTCGTAGGAGCCCTAGAACGGCGAATGCGCCTCTGCTTGAGGCCGCCATGCTGGATGTTTGGGTATACCAGGTCTCCTCATTAACGCCTCAGTCGAAGATCTCCAAATGGGATTGAACTTTTTTGCTGCAAGCTCGGTCACGGTACGTATCGCGACTGACTGGCGGCACAGCTTACCTAAGCACGTACTGAAGCTGCTGACAGCCTGACATGGGCACGGTTAAGTCGCACAGACCAGCCGTGAGACATGGCTTTCTGATTACGTGAGCTGTGGGCCTCCGCCACAGAGCCTTTATCTTTTCCGCCAGCCCACCAGCTTTCTCCTTTTCCTTCCTTCTTTGTTAATACGGCACCATTTCCTTATCGTCAAGACCTGTTCCGCCTCCAGAACGTCCTGATCATTTTTCGAGTGCCCAGAATAAAAAGCAGTCTTTTTCGCTAGCAGCGCCTGCATCTTTCCTACTGGGATTCACTGTTAGATAGATACTGCAAACATTTCAGCTGCCCAAACCGCCGGTTGCTGAGGGTTTACCGGTCCGAGATTGATCCTGACGGATTCCTCGGCTCTACAAGCCACGCCTCATACTAGGCTCCCTTCCTCTCCTCCCCTCCATATTCCACTTCTTCCCTTTTTTTTTGGGTGGGGGGGTTGAGTGGGAACGCCCGTGCTGCTTAGCTTTTGTGCCCTATTGCTCAAGTACCACAAACTGCTAACAGTGCCAAGATTAGATGGTAGACACCTCCAGGCACTCACTCGACTAAGGGTATTCGTATAGCAAGTTCGTTATGTCCATTCATCATGTCGTCGTCTATCTACAGTACAGGAAGCTTTCGCAGCTTGACCGGAGAAAATGTTCCAGTACAAGTGCCTCGACATGGACATTCGAGTCATGCGATACCCCTAGGTACAATCCAGGTCCGCCCTACTGGGAAAAAAACAAGCAATCAGTCCCAAGCCGAGAAAATTCAAAGCCACTTTCAGATGAAGTGTCGGGTATCAAACCGCGTGGTTCGCTTCCAAACACCATGAACGCCTGATGCCCATTCCGTTCGTGACTTCGATTAAGCCTTCAATTCCTCCACCGCACGGGCCACCTCCTTGGCGGCCTTTTTCTCCCACGCCTTCCTAGCATCTTCGTCGAGAGCGAGGGGGTCGCGCAGACCCTCGTACAGCTTTCGGGAAACGTCCCGGTTGATATCGGCATACTGCTCAGGCGTAAGCTCCTTTTTGCGGTAATGCGGATTCAGTGCAGCCCGGACGATACTGCTGATTCTCTCTTTGGTCTCGAGCGTGATTGCGGGTCGCGTGGGGGACGAGTCTTGCGATCGGGACAGGTTGGCTCGGTGGCGCATGAGCCTCTGGGGCCGGGGTTGGCGAATCTCGGCGCCGTTCGAACGACTATCCGAGTCGCTGCTGTCGCCCGAAGGTCGAGTCGGCGAGTAGTTGGCCTTGGGAAATCTTGGCTCCACGTAAGAGCTCAGAGACAGCGTAGGTGAACTAGGCCTGGGGTGAGGTGGCGGTGTGAGTGAGAGCGCCCGGGGAGAGTTTCGCGAAGAGGGCGAGGGGGATGTGACGGGGGATGAGGGGTCAACAACAGAACGAGTGCCGAAATAATTCCGCGCCGTCTCGTCCTCGGACGGGGTGCTCATCTCGACCTCCTTGAGTAGCGAAGACAGAAAAGATGGGCCAGGCTCCGTGTTGATGGGTGACTGAGGTCGGTGAGCTGCAGCATTGGTTGCGCCGTGGGTAACAGGCCTCGAAGCCAGGATTGCGATAGGAGGTGACGCAGGCGCAGGTGCGGAGGTGGAGGCCGAAGCTGAAGCTGACGCTGAGGCAGAAGCCGACGATCCAGATGCCAATACAGAGGTGGGCCCGAAGCCGGAGCCAGAGGCGGAGGCAGTCGCTTCTCCCTGCAGAGGCAATCGACGAGTGCGAGGGCGCTTCAGTCTGCGTTCAGGTTCTTGTGCGGGCTCCTGCGGGGAAGCCGTGACGGATCTCGACTTTCGCTTCCGGGTGTTGGGGGTGGCCTCGGTCTCACGAGCCCGCTCAAGTGCACCCCAAGCGCGTTGCTCCTCTCGCGTCTCCGGAGCCGGAGGAGCTGGCTGGACTGGCTCAGCAGGCGCTGCTCCCAGACGATGGCCAACAGCAGGCCCAATGTTCCGGGCAAAAACGTCTCTTGCGCCCATGCTGCTAGCGATGTTCATACGCTGCTCCCAGTCACGATGCTGCGCCTGAGCCCGGCGGAAGCCTTGGAAGGCGTCGTCTTCTTCGTGGTTGTCGAGATCGATCTGAGTGGCGTCGAAAATGCGGCTGGCGATGCGATCCCAAGCGCCCTGCCACTCGAGGGACCTAGCCTCGCGCCTGGCGTTTCTGGCCTGAAGCTGAGTACGTAAGAAGCCTCGTCGGGCATAGACGTTCCGTCTGTTGGAGGGTCGTGCTGCCTGCGCGATAGCCTGTGAAATTGCCTGCGCTTCCTGAATAGAGCCAGGCGAGATCTCGGCGAGATGATGACGGCCACCGTTGTTGTCGGCACACTCAAAGCAGAACCAGTATTCTGTCTCGGGGACCTCAGGCAGGCCGATGCAGTGAGTGTGGTAGGCAGTGTTGCAGCCGTCGCAGAGGAGCAGGACGTCTTCGTGATCCGGAGACTCACAGACGGGGCATACCACGCTGGGCTCCGATTCGGCGTCCTCGGGGTTCTCCTCGAGCCACCTATGAATATCGAACTCCTGCTCTTGCTTTTTGTCCTGGACTGCATAGGAATCGACGGCTGGGCCTGTATTTTGCACAGTTAGCTGCTGCTGTTTTTGTTTTCGCCCTGCCACTGGTGGGATGGTTTGGGGGATACGTACCGTTGAGCTCAGATGATAGACTGACCTCATTGAAAGGTGTGCGGCAAATGGGACAAGTGTTGGAGTTTTTGGCCCAACTCCTGATGCATCGATCGTGGACTACATGGTTACAGCCGACAAGAGTAGCGATGTGATTGTTCTCATCCTGGAGAATTTCGATGTCGGAGTCGATGCGTTGGTAGACTTGTTGTTGTTTTGTTGTTGATCCTGCTGTCGGTCCGGCTCTGTTTGCACCGTCTGGCTGAGACGAGGGGGGCTGCAGCGACTCCAGGCATATGATGCACTGATCCGGCTCAGTCATTGTGGCAACTGTGGTAGTATCGCTTCAAAGTTGGTGAATTCATAAAATTCGCAGGAGGGAGAGGCCAATATGTGGCTTTTGAAAGTGCACCAGAGTTCACTTTGTGAGGATTTGTCGGTTTTCTGCAAAGTAATTACAGTGTTTGTTTGCCTTGTTGTCGAACGTGGGCTGAGTGCCAGTGGGCGGCAAAAGTGTCGAGTTGAGAGGGTGCAGCAGCGTAGTTGCTGGTGCTGAGGCGACAGACAGGTAGTGCTGAGTGCACGCGCTGTGCTGGGAAGGTAGGTTGTCGCTGAAGAGAAGGGAGAAAAGTGGAAGGTGGTGAGGTGGGTTCAGGCAGGCAGACACACAGCCAGACTGACTGGCAGGAGCAGGGTTGTTTTTCGTGTGTGCTGCTGCAGCGTTTCTGGCGGGTAGAGGAACTGTCAGCCGATTTGGGGTTGTTTCGCCGCTGGAACTGCAATGGCTGAAAGGAAAAAAAAAAAAAAAAAAAGAGCAGAAAGGAGGGGG
>JAOQIF010000288.1:0-89887 GCA_026260285.1 Colletotrichum sansevieriae
ATGGGCTATACTACTGCTAGCGTCTAGGTAGTGCTACAGACCCTAAGAATTCTACCCTTAACGACTGCTCTCGCTTAACATTCGCCCTATATCCGCTTTTCTATTGCACGGGGAACTTCCTAGAAAACTTCCCTTCCTTAGCTTAGATTATTATAATTAAGGCACCCCTAAGTTGAACAAACCCGGGCTAGCCCCTCACAGAGCTAGGGTTACTATACTAGAATAATATATCCTATATGCTATAATAAGGGAGCTTATTTAGGATAAAACGGCTTATATACTATAACTAAGCGCAGATCTCAAATAGATAGTTAGAGGACTATAGGCTAAAGACCCCTTCTATAGAGATATTATAGCTAAGGTTCGCTAGGATACTAGGGAATATTAAGAATACCGAGTTAATAAGAATAATATCCTTTAGTTTAAAAGAAGACTTATTATCCTAGAAGAGGGATCCCTCTACTATAAAATCCTAAAGAACTATTATAATATACCTAGATTAGGGTATATAGGAGTAAATAAGATAGCTAAGCTAATCTTATAAAAGTTTTATTAGCTATATTTAATAGAAGATATATAGCGATATATCGCTAAGTACCCGCAATACTAAGGGGTGCGCATACTATAGCATAAGCTATATAGACTACTATAAATACTAGAACTATTAGTATACCTATTCTAATAGATTTCTTTAGACTTCTTACCTAGCTTACTAGAAAGTTGCTAAGATAATAGAATTACTTATAATATAATCCTAGTAATTATATATTAGATAACTAAAGTAGTATAGTTCTTAGCGATAACTAAGCGACTAGATGCTATAGGTTTAGCGAGGATCCTATATTAAGAGATCGAGTACTAATATAGCACGCCTAAGGCTATTATTAGTAACTAAGATAAACTAATTACTAGCTAGTTCTAGCGAGACTAGACTAAGGCCTGAGATATAGAAGGGTATATCTCTATTATATAGTATCTATAGATAGATAGCTAGACTAAAAGAACGTACTAAACCTTAACTATATATCTTATAAAGTTTAGCAAAAGCTTATATAACTAATAGGTAATATAATTAGTTAAAGCTCAATTTTTATATAATAATAGTAAATATATTACTATTAAAATATCCCTATTTAAGGCCCTTATAGGATACTACCCTCGAATAGTTAACTACTACTTACTAAATATAAAGATTAGGACCTAAGGGGTTAATAAAAGGCTTAAGAAGCTAATAGAGGTTTACTAAAGAATAGCTAAGACCTAGCGATATATAACTAAGATATAAGCTAAGAATACGAACGCTAGAAGAAAAGTATAATTATATAATATTAGAAATATTATAGGATTCTTAATAAAGAACTTCTATTTTGCAAAGAGTTAGTAAAAGCTCGCTCTAAGATTTATTCTTATACTAGTTATAGAAGTTATAAGCCCTAATACCTATAGAGTATAACTTCTAGAGAAGTATAGTAGAATATATAATATCTTCTCTATTACTCTGCTTAAACTATAGTATAGCTAAAAGCTTACTAAGGGGTAGCTCCCGGACCTTAAAGAAGACCCTGAGGAATAGGAAGTTGAGGATATTATATTATTAAGGGAAGCGCTAATAAGCCCCCTATATTTAGTTACGTAGAAAGGCTAGCTAGTAGAGTATAATACCTAGGAGCCTAAAGAATACTTAGCGAATACCTTATAAATCCTCGCTAGATTTAGGAAATAGTAGCGCAAGTTATATTATAAATAGAATAATAAGTAATATAGATTAATAAGAAAAGTTAGTTAGCTGTAAGATAGCTGAAACGCTAAGAGAAGACCCCCCTCCTATAAAAGCAATATAAACCCTATAGGTATCTAACCTTATATTACTATAGAAGTCTACTATACCTTTATCGAAGTTCTGCTAGTACTACTACTTATTATTATTATTATTATTACCCTTATCGTTATTATTATTATCCTCGCTCTCCTCCCCCGAGCTATTGCTAGTAATATTGCTATTATTATTCTAATTATCGCTCTCTATAGCATTATTAGAGTCGCTATCCTCTATAGCCAAGGACTTATCCTCCTCGCTACTATAAACTTAATACTACTAAGCTATTGCTAAGTTATTACTAACCTTCTTATTCCTCGAAGATAGCAACGGGAGCTTAGTAATAAGTATTGCAAAGCATATAAGAACCTTAGACCTTTGAAAGCTCCTATAAAGGAAGTATAGATATATAAGTATCGCTCTTTAAAAGCTATATTATTAGGATAATAATAAGCTTATTAAGAAAGGTAGCCTACTTAAAGATATAAGTCTTATTATATAAATAAATAGGGAGAGTATTATTAAGCTATACTATAATCTCCTTAACTAAAACCTTATCCTTAGCCTAGCGAGCTGCCTATAAATATATATTAGATTAATAAAAGGGTAAGACTAACTATAAGGTAGAACCTACCTTTAGTGAAGCTTATAGATATACTTAGGTATATAAAGCTATACTCTCCTCTATGCTTATAGCAGGAGTTAGTTCTTATAGTTCTTAGAACTAGGCTTAAGACTAATAGGGTTTACTAACTAGGTATAGAGGTATTAGAGAAGCTCTTACCCCTACTCTATAGCTATAAAGATATAGAAGATCTCGCGCTATTAATACTAGCTAGTAGTAATCGTATAGATATAACGCTTAACCTAATTCTAATAGAAACGAGTAGTACTAATGAGATAAATAGGAATCTAGAAATAGGAATCGTTAGCCTATACCTTCCCCATATGATCGCTAAACTCACCCTATAGCACTTAATATTATAAACTTAGTATAACACGTATATATAATTACTATTATATCGATAGGCGTAAATAACCTAGGCATTCTTAGGGAGCTATAGCGCATAGCTAACGCAGGGTTTGCTACTACCTGCTTAGTTATGCTAATAGTTATATAAAGGTATCGAGGGGCTAAGAGCCACGGTCAGGTCAAACTAATAGCAGAAGCACCTAAAAGGTAGGATCTATATTATTACGCTACTTTTGCTTGCTTTCTCTAAGATCCTTTATTTCTAGCCTTTAGCGAGTATTTGCTAAGTCTTTACTATAAGGGTTCTATACCCTAGACCTATAAGCCTCTCTATCCCTTCAGCTTATAATAGCTGAGGTATCTCTAGCTTCTCTAGTCTAGGTATCTAATCCCTTATAATTATCCCCCTTCTAATTATAGTAGTCTCTATTATAAGATCGGGTATTATAGGTTAGCCCTCTATTATTATCCTTCTTAGCTATCCGGGGTAGGCCCTAGTCCTTTACTTATTGCTATTATTATCTAGCGCGGTATCTATTTGCTAAATATTTGCTAGAAAACGGTAGAGCCCTTAGAGTTATAGATATAATAGCTAGGCTTATAATCCTATTCCTTATAGTTCCTCTCCTTTTAAGCCCTTTTATACTCTCTATCCGGGCTATTCTAAAGGGATCCTATTATTTCTTTTTAAATAAGGGTAGTTATCCTAATAGTAGCTTCGTTTTAGTTCTCCTACTATTCGCCCTTTATCTAGCAAGCACCTTCTTATACTATACCCTTATAATAACTTCGTTTTTTATCCTATTATTTCCTTTTAAAAGGGGGTAGTTATTTTAATAGTAGCTTCGTTTTAGTTCTCCTGCTATTCGCTTTTTATCTAGCGAGCACCTTCTTATACTATGCCCTTATAATAACTTCGTTTTTTATCCTATTATCCCCCTTCTAAATAGGCGCGTTATAAGGCTATTAAGTAAGTCGGATAGTAACTATTGTTACTAATTTACTATATCTATCTCCTAGTAGGTAGTACCTATTATAGTGAGTAGCTATTATTCTTTACTATCTAAAGTTATATCTACCTTTATAATAGTTTAGCGAGGTCTCTTTAGCTATTTATAAAATAATAGCTTTTTCCCGCCCTAGGGTTAGTTCTTTTCCCTCCTTATTATACTATATTATATAATAACTACTTCTATATTATCCAAGCCCTTTATCGAGATTTCATAGACCCTCCCTATCTTTTAATACTTCTTCTAATATTATAAGCGCTAAGAGCCTTATTAGCCGACTCCTCGCTAAGTATAGCCCTACTAAGGCCGAACTTAGTAGTAGTAACTATTAGCGTGATTAAGCGGGTAGTAGCGAACCCTGCGTTAGTTACGCCCTATAGCTCCCTAAGAATACCTAGGTTATCTGCACCTATCGCTATAATAGTAATTATATATATAAGTTATACTAGGTTCGTAGTATTAAGTGCTATAGGGTGAGTTTAGCAACCGTTCGGTAGAGGTATAGGCTAACTTTTCCTATTTCTAGATTCTTACTTATCTTATTAGTATTACTCGTTTCTATTAGAACTAGGTTAAGTATTATATCTATGCGATCGCTACTAGCTAGTATTAATAGTATAAGATCTTCTATATCTTTATAGCTATAGAGTAGGGGCAGGAGCTCCTCTAACGCCTCTATAACTAGTTAGTAAACCCTGCTAGTCTTAAGCCTAGTTCTAAGAACTATAAGAACTAGCTCCTCGCTATAGGTATTGAGGAGAGTATAGCTTTATATACCTAGGCGTATCTATAGGTTTTGCTCGAGGTAGGTTTTACCTTATAATTAGTCTCGCCCTTTCGTTAGTCTAATATATATTTATAAGCAGCTTGCTAAGCTAAGGATAAGGTTTTAGTTAAGGAGATTATAATATAGCTCGATAATGCTCTCCCTACTTACTTATATAATAAGACCTATATCTTTAAATAGGCTACCTTTCTTAATAAGCTTGCTAATATCCTAATAATATAGCTTTCGAAGAGTAATACCTATATATCCGCGCTTCCTTTATAAGAGCTTTCGAAGGTCTAAGGTTCCTATATACTTTATAATACTTACTACTAAGCTCTTATTACTATCTTTAAAGTTATTAGTAGTAATCCTATACTTTAACTAAATTCTCAGAAGAAGGTTAGTAACACCTTAGCAATAGCTTAGTAATACTAGGTTTATAATAGCGAGGAGGATAAGTCCTCTGCTATAGAGGATACTAACTCTAATAAAGCTATAGAGAGCGATAGTTAGGGTAGTAATAGTAGTATTACTAGCGAGAGCTCTGAGGAGGAGAGCGAGGATAATAATAATAATAACGAGGGTAATAATAATAATAATAAGTAGTAGTACTAGCAGAACTTTAGCGGGAGTGTAGTAGACTTCTATAGTGATATAAGGTTAGATACCTATAGGGTTTGCGTTATTCTTATAGGGGGGGGTCTTCTCTTTAGCGTTTTAGCTATCTTATAGTTAATTAACTTTTCTTATTAATTTATACTACTTGTTATTCTACTTATAATATAACTTATACTACTATTTCTTAAATCTAATGAGGATTTATAAAGCATTTGCTAAGTATTCTTTAGGCTCCTAGGTATTATACTCTACTAGCTAGCCTTTCTACTTAACTAAATATAGGGGGCCTATTAGCACTTCCCTCTATAATATAATATCCTCGACTTCCTATTCCTTAGGGTTTTCTTCAAGGTCCGGGAGCTACCCCTTAGCGAGCTTTTAGCTATATTATAGCTTAAGTAGAGTAATAGAGAAGATATTATATACTCTGCTATACTTCTCTAGGAGTTATACTCTATAAGTATTAGAGCTTATAACTTCTATAACTAGTATAGGAATAAATCTTAGGGCGAGCTTTTGCTAACTTTTTGCAAAACGGAAGTTCTTTATAGAGAGTCTTATAACGTCTCTAATATAATATAATTACGCTTTTCTTCTAGCGTTTATATTCTTAGCTTATACCTTAGTTATATATCGCTAGGTCTTAGCTATTCTTTAGTAAACCTCTATTAGCTTCTTAAGCCTTTTATTAACCCCTTAAGTCCTAATCTCTATATTTAGTAAGTAGTAGTTAACTATTCGAGGGTAGTATCCTATAAGGGCCTTAAATAGGGATATACTAATAGTAGTATATTTGCTATTATTATATAAAAATTTAGCCTTAACTAGTTATATTACCTATTAGTCGCGCGAGCTTTTGCTAAACTTTATAAGATACGTAGTTAGGGTCTGGTATGTTCTTTCAGTCTAACTATCTATCTATAGATACTATATAGTAGAGATACGCCCTTTTATATCTCAGGCTTTAGTCTAGTCTCGCTAGAACTAGCTAGTAATTAGTTTATCTTAGTTACTAATAATAACCTCTAGCATGCTATATTAGCACTCGATCTCTTAATATAGGATCCTTACTAAACCTATAGTATCTAGTTGCTTAGTTATTACTAAGAACTATACTACTTTAGTTATCTAATATATAATTACTAGGATCGTATTATAAGTAACTCCGTTATTTTAGCAACTTTCTAGTAAGCTAGTTAAGAAGTCTAAGGAAATCTATTAGAATAGGTATACTAGTAGTTCTAGTGTTTATAGTAGCTCGTATAGCTTATGCTATAGTATGCGCGCCCCTTAGCAGCGCGGGTACTTAGCAATATATCGCTATATATCCTCTATTAAATATAGCTAATAAAACTTTTATAAGATTAGCTTAGCTATCTTATTTGCTCCTATATACCCTAATCTAGGCGTATTATAGTAGTTTTTTAAGATTTTATAATAGAGGGATCCCTCTTCTAGGATAATAAGTCTTCTTCTAAACCAAAGGATATTATTCTTATTAACTTAGTATCCTTAGTATTCCCTAGTATTCTAATAAACCTTAGCTATAATATCTCTATAGAAGGGGTCTTTAGCCTATAGTCCTCTAACTATCTATTTAAGATCTGCGCCTAGTTGTAGTATATAAGCCGTTTTATCCTAAATAAGCTCCCTTATTATAGCACGTAGGATATACTATTCTAGTATAGTAACCCTAGCTCCCCCTGAGTCCTCTAGCTTATCGCTATTCTCTCGTGGAGTAATTAGCATAGTACCTATATATGCTTTCGTGCGGGTAGTAGCGCTAATATATATACTTATATATAGTAGCTTATTAGTACTTATTATAGGGTAGTACTAACTTAAGGGTGAGGATCCCTTAACCTTAGAGCTAGCCCTCTAGCAAGGTTCTTATATGCTTCGCTAGATAGCTCGGATATAAGTTCTTATAACTGCTATAATTCCTTCGAGCTTAGCAATATGCTAGCGAATATTCACTAAAAGCTAGCTAATAAGCCTAAGTTTCTTTCTAAGGGTAAGAAGTATATTATCTACTATAGTATCTTCTACTATATAGTTAGGGCGTTATAATAGTCTATCTACTAGATTAATAACCCCTAACTTATGCTAGATTTTAAAGTTAAATACTAATAAGTAGTAGACCTATTATATAAGTCTTCTATAAATATCCCGCGCAAGCGTAGCGAGCACTCCTTTTAGCGCTATATAATCTATAAGTACTACGAATTTCTCAGGGAGTCCTTATAGGTATTACGCTTAGTAATCTAAATTTTCTATAATAGCAAGGAGTTCCTATTGCCCTATAGCCTAGCGCCTCTCTATATCTAAGAGCTTCCTTAACTAGAAGGCTACTAGGTATTAAACTATGCTATGCTTTTGCAAAAGTATGCTAGATGCTACCTGAGTAGATATATTAGTCTTAACCCTAGTTTCTAATATTAGGTTATAGTATCTTAGTATTAGGGCTTTAGCAAATGCTCTCCGAAGTATCTCGAATATAGTCTATATCTCCCCTATCTAGGCGAAGGCTCCCGACTTTATACTATTCTAGCTTCCCTTAAGAGCGCTATTTATAAGGGCTATAATATAAGAATATCTTATAATAAACTTATAGTAAAAGTTATAAAAACTAAGGAATACTTAGATATCTCTAAAAGACTTTAGCACTAGCTATTTAGTAATTACTTAGACTCTATCTAGGTCTATCCCGATACTATCTTAGGTAATATAGAACCCTAGAAAATCTACTTCTATTTAATAGAAGTTATACTTCTTTAGTTTTATAAATAGCTTAGTAGCCCTTAAGTAATATAGAATAGCATAGAGGTCCTTGGTATACTTTTCCCTTATATCTAAGTAAATTAGAATATTATCTAGGTATATAATATAATAAATATCCAAAAAGTTAGTAAGTATTTAGTAAATATACGCCTAAAAAGTTACTAGGGTATTCATAAGCCTAAATAGTATTATAATATACTCGAAGTACCTATATCGCATTCTAAACGCTATTTTCTACCTATCGGCTTTATTAATTATAATTTAGTAGTATGCCTTGCTTAAGTTAATCTTTAAAATAAACTTCGCTCTAGCGAGCTTATCTAGAAGCTTACTAATTAGTAGTAGAGGATAATAGTTCTTTATTATAATTTTATTTAATCCCTTATAATCTATATATAGTTATAGGCTTCTATCCTTCTTAGGTATAAATAGTACTAGTACTCCTATAGAGCTAGTTAAGTAGTATATATAGCTTGCTGCCTCTATATCCCGGATATATTTAGCGAGCGTTTATAACTACTCTATTAATATAGGGTATATTAGTCTATATAGGGGTTCCTTACTAGGTTTTAGTTCGATATAGTATATTACTCCCTTTAGCCTCAGAACTTTCTTTACGTTCTCCTTATTAAAAATATTAATAAAGTCTTAAAGTTCTCTAGGAATCTTCTTCTCCTACTTATTCTCTAGCGAGTCTTCGCCTAAGGACTCTATATCCTTCTTATTAAAGCTTATAATATCTATTAGATATATAATATAAGCCTATTAGCTATTCTCTATAATCTCTTAGATAATTACCTCTAGCTTAGCGAGCAAGAGGGGTTTATATAACTAGGTATATATATAGGTATTTATATAGATGCCTTCCTATCCTATTAAGTTATTATATAGAAGGATATCTCCTGCTCCCTTAGGGCGAGGGCTTATAATAAAAGCTTAGCGAATCTTCTATAGGTAACTCTAACTATCTATAAGGAAGAATATAAGCTAGTAAACCTTACTTATAAGCATAAGCCTCCCCTAGAAATCCACTAATTTAGGAGCTATAATACTAATAGCCTCCTTTAGTTAGAGCCTCTTAATAAGGTCTTCTTATATAATATCTACTACTATATAGATATCTATATTAACCTCTAGTTCGACTTTGCTAGATGCTCGGAGTACTAATACCTATCCCTTAGGAGTCTATCCTATTAGAACCGAGGTGATTTCTAGCGTAGTGCCCCTCGGGGTTATATCTATACCTACTTATTTCCCGAGTCTTTAGCATTAGTTATGCTAGGTATTATAATTATACTTATCCCGCCCCGCCTTAGGTTTAGGTTCTAATTACTACCTATTAGCTATATATAGGGTTTAGTATAGTTAGGGGAGATATAGCTATACTTCTTATAGTTATAGCATTAGGGTCCCTAGGAGTTAGTAGATATATTACTAGCGCTAGGCGTTATGTGAGCGTCTGCTAAGTAGTTGTGCTAGGATAGGGTCTCTAGGCAGCGATCCCTTAAGTCTATTAACCTAGGGGGTTATAAGCCGCTCTTATAATGGCAGTCTAGGGAGCCTAAGTATAGTTACTTATATAACTCGGAATAGCTAGTAGACGTTCCCTTATATCTCCCTTCTATAATCTCTTATAATCTCTATATATATAGGGCGATAGTATATATATTAGTATAGTTAATATCTTATTTAAAGAGTTTATCCTTTAGGGTCCTAATAAGGCCCTAAAAGAAGGCGTGCGCCTTTATATTACTAGTACTTAGCTCGCTAAGTACTTAGTTAATAGACTCCTATCGAGCCTAATATATAATTAGTTTCTTATTATCCTTCTAGCAGCACTATCTTAGAGTATTATAATAGTTCTATTCTTAGAGCTCGGGTATAATATACTACCCTCTTATGAAAATTCTAAAGTCTTCCTATTTAGGTGTAAGGGATTAGGATTACAGCGCCGAGCCGGCGACGAACCGGCGCCGAGCCTCCGCCGCGGTGTAACTATATTAGTTAGCCGAGCCGAGCCGAGCCCTAAAAAGGGGCTCCGCGCGCATAAGTAGCTAGAAGGGCTAACTTATCTTTTATAATATAACTACCCCCTATATTACTACTACTCCTTCCTTCCCTAGCCTAGCCTTTTATAAGCTATAACCCTTATAATTAGATAAGTTCTACTTAATTATATAGGCAGCTAGCTCTAAAATAAGTAGCAGTATAAGATCGGGCCTCTGCTAAGGCGTTGCTAGCGCCTCTACGCCTAATGAGCTAAGTGAAAATTTTGCTTCTAAAACCCCTCTAGTAATAACTACGGGCCCTGATATAGCCCTTATTGCTAAACTTATTATAACTATTCGGCGCTAAGCTAACTAAAATAATATGCTTATTCGGGCCCTATCCGGACGCCCTATGCTAGTCTCTGAGACCTCTAAGACCCGGGCTTGCGAATATGAACGCCCTCTAGCGTATGCTTATAGAACCCTCGCTAAAGATAGTATACTAGCTTAAACCTGCGATTAGCTAATAGTAATAGAAGATAGTAATACCCTCTAGCCTGGAGCCTCTAAGCTATAGAAGATCTAGTAGGTATTTATAAGGGTAACTACTAGGCTATAGATATAGTAGCGCTATTACTATACTAGCCTTACTAATCCGATATAGGCTAACTTCTCTATATTTATCTACTAAGAGTATATTAACCGCGGACTATAGGAATACTAGCTATATAGCCTCCTCGATAACCTTTAGCAGGAACCTAGCTAATAACCCTTCTAATTCTTCACTAAGTAGTTAGCAATCTACTAAGCCCTTAGAACCCCGGACCTCGAAGAATCCCAGGCCTAAGCCTTTATTTTTTACTTCTAGCTTTTACCCTAGCTTTAGCAGGGCTTCAAATGCTAAAAATTCGATATATAGCAGCTATATGCTATAGCTACTACTATAGAGTAGCTATAGGATATATACCCGGAGCGGTTCGCAGAGCCTATAGCGCTACTAGCACTACTAGCGCGAGCTACTACTAATAACACCGCCCCGAAGAGGGCTCGTTTTAACCGCAGCAGCCCCGATACCCCGGGCAGCGTATACTAAAAATATAATAAGCCGGGCTATTATAAAGCTAACTATTAGGCTAATCTATAGTATAAAGAGTGCTATAAGAAGGGCTACCCTATTAACTAGTACTACTCCTACTAATAGGCTACTAGGCCCTCAGCAGGTCTAGGCAGCTCCTGCATAAGTATTAAAGCTATTATAGCTATCCTAGCTAGGAGAGGCATATAGATCGCAGAGGATAGCGTTTTCAAGCTATATATATAAGAAGATAAATAGACCTCTGCTACTAAGCCCTCGGGTATTAGTAGGCAAAGCCTGCTAGCATATAAGTATAAGACCCGAAGCTAGGCAGAAGCTAATAGCACGTAGGTATAAGACCCGAGGCTATATAGAAGAAATTAGCCCGCTAGCTTATAGGTATAAGACCCGAAGCTGCGCAGAAGCTAATAGCACGTAGGTGCAAGACCCGAGGCTATATAGAAGAAGCTAGCCCGCTGGTGTGTAGGTGAAAGACCCGAAGCTATGCGGAAGCTGACGGCGCATAGGTATAAGACCCGAGGCCGTATAGAAGATAATAGACTGCTGAGCGCCCGGGGGGCCTCTAGCGAAGCTGATAGCGCGTAGGTATAAGACCCGAGGCTATATAGAAGCTAGCCGATAGCGCGTAGGTGTAAGACCTGAGGCTATATAGAAGAAATTAGCCCGCTAGTGCATAGGTGCAAGACCCGAAGCTGCGTAGAAGCCGACGGCGTGTAGGTATAAGACCCGAGGCTATATAGAAGAAGCTAGCCCGCTAGCATATAGGTAAAAGACCTAAAGCTGCGCGGAAGCTAATAGCGCGTAGGTATAAGACCCGAGGCTATATAGAAGATAATAGACCGCTAAGTGCCCAGGGGGCCTCTAGCGAAGCTGATAGCGCGTAGGTATAAGACCCGAGGCTATATAGAAGCTAGCCGATAGCGCGTAGGTATAAGACCTGAGGCTGTACGGAAGATAACGATAGAGCTGCTAAGTGCCCGGGGGGCCTCTAGCGAAGCTGCAGTAACTAGGTGAAAGACCTGAAGGCCCGGACCCGAGAGATATAAATAGACTAATTAGAAGCGCTATAGAGGGTTCGAATCCCTATATAGGCAGGAGTTTTACGGAGTTTTATAGACTATCGGACTTAGAGACTAAGCCCTCTAGAGGGGGGGTAATTATAAGTAATTAGGATTATAGCGCTAAGCTAGCGCCGAACTAGCGCTAAGCCTCCGCTGAGGTATAACTATATTAGTTAGCTAAGCCGAGCCGAGCCCTAAAAAGGGGCTCCGCGCGCATAAGTAGCTAGAAGGGCTAACTTATCTTCTATAATATAACTACCCCCTACGTTACTACTTCTCCTTCCTTCCCCAGCCCGGCCTTTTGTAGGCTATAACCCTCACATTAGGGTCTATCTAGTTCTCTAACTCGTCTATAAGCATTTGCTAATAATTCCGCTATTCTATTTATAGGGTATGCTCTATTATACTTAAAGCTTACTAAATATACTAGCTATTAGAGCAGCTAGGGCGGTGCTTATAAGCCTCTTTAACTATAACGAGCTAATTTTCTCTTATTATACTAGTAGATTCGCTAATAAGGCGCGCTATATTATAATTCGGGGGTTTTTTATAAACCTTAAGCGATCGCTTAGCAGGAGCTTAGTTACTTAACGTAGTAGCAATTAGCTCCTATTAGTTAGCTATTATAGTTATAATCTATTATATTAGTACTTAGCTAGTTGCTTTATCTAGCCCTCTAGCTTAGGCTAGCCTATTAGCTATAGCTATAGATATCTAGCCCGTTAGCCTATCCGGTTTATAGGAAGGGGTTTTATATACCCTATTCTCCTATATACGCTTAGTATCTATATAGTAAGTATTTAGCATAAGTAGCCCGTTCTTTTCGGGGCCCCTAGCCTTACTTAAAGCATAGCTTCTTACCTCCCCTCGTTAGCTCGTATTATCCTCTGATCGCTTGCTAGGGTTAGCTTCCTCATAAAGGTTTATATAAGCTATTTCGCTCTGCTCTTAGCGAATATTAAGTATAGGTTCTTTAGCCTAATTAGTAGGCGTTGCTTAGATATATAGTACTATTATTATTATTAACCTTCCTAAAGCAAGGTAGAAGCAAAAGAATTATAAAAGTATCGAGAGGCTAAGAGCTATAATTAGGTTAAACTAATAGTAGAAGCACCTAAAAGATAGGGTTTATATTATTATACTACTTTTGCTTGCTTTCTCTAAGATCCTTTATTTCTAGCCTTTAGCGAGTATTTACTAAGTCTTTGCTATAAGGGTTCTATACCCTAGACCTATAGGCCTCTCTATCCCTTCGGCCTATAGTAGCCGAGGCGTCTCTAGCTTCTCCGGTCTGGGTATCTAGTCCCTTACAAGTTACTACTACTAAGTTTAGCCTTAGTAAAGCTATACTTAGCGAGGAGTTAGCTAATAAGGCTCTTAGCGCTTATAATATTTAAGGAAGTATTAAAAGATAAGAAGGGTTTATAAAGGCTCGATAAAGGGCTTAGATAATATAAAAGTAGTTATTAAATAATATAGTATAATAAGGAGGGAAAAGAACTAACTATAGGGCGGGAAAAAGCTATTATTTTATAGATAGCTAAAGAGACCTCGCTAAATTATTATAAAAATAAATATAACTTCGGATAGCAAAGAATAGCAATTACTTACTATAGCAGGTACTACTTACTAGGAGGTAGACGTAGTAAATTACTAGCAATAGTCGCTATTTAACCTACTTAATAGCTTCGTAATATACCTATTTAAAAGGGGGATAATAGGATAAAAAACGAAGTTATTATAAGGGTATAGTATAAGAAAGTACTCGCTAGATAAAGGGCGAATAGTAGGAGAATAAAAACGAAGTTACTATAAGGATAACTACTCTCTTTCGAAAGGAAATAATAGGATCCCTTTAGAATAGCCCGGATAGAGAGCATAAAAGGGCTTAAAAGGAGAGGAACTATAAGGAATAGGACTATAAGCTTAGCTATTATATCTATAACTCCAAGGGCCCTACTATCCTTTAGCGAATACTTAGCAGATAGTTACTATAGTAGATAATAATAGCAATAAGTAAAGAACCGGGACCTACCCTAGATAGCTAAGAAGGATAATAACAGAGGGCCGACCTATAATACCTAATCTTATAGTAGGGACTACTATAATTAGAAGGGGGATAATTATAAGGGATTAGATACCTAGACTAGAGAGGCTAGAGACGCTTTAGCTAGTATAAGCTAAAGGGATAGAGAGGCTTATAGGTCTAGGGTATAGAACCCTTATAGCGAAGACCTAGCGAATACTTACTAAAGGCTAGAAATAAAGGATCTTAGAAGAGGCAAGTAAAAGTAGTATAATAATACTAATCCTACCTTTTAGGTGCTTCTGCTATTAGTTTGACCTAACCGTGGCTCTTAGCCCCTCGATACCTTTACATAGAGTTATAGATATAGTAGCTAAGCCTATAGTCTTATTCCTTATAGTTCCTCTCCTTTAAGGCCCCTTTTTATACTCTCTATCTATAGTTAGTCTAAAGGGATCGTATTATTTTCTTTTAAAAGAGAATAGTTATCCTTATAGTAACTTCGTTTTTATTCTCTAGCTATTTACCCTTTATTTAGTAAGCACTCTCTTATACTATACTCTTAAAATAACTTCGTTTTGTATCCTTTTATCCCCCTTCTAAATAGGCGCGTTATAAGGCTATTGAGTAGGTTAGATAGTAACGACTATTATTAATTCACTATATTTGCCTCCTAGTAGGTAGCACTTGCTATAGTGAATAATTACTATTCTTTACTATCTAAAGTTATAGCTATCTTTATAATTGTTTAGCAAGGCCTCTTTAGCTATCTATAAAATAATAGCTCTTTCCTGCCCTAGGGTTAGTTCTTTTCCCTCCTTATTATATTATATTATTTAATAACTATTTTTATATTACCTAAGCCCTTTATTAAGCCTTTATAGACCCTTCGTAGGATCATTCCTATCCTTTAATACTTTTATAACTATTATAAGTGCTAAGAGCCTTATTAGCTAACTCCTTGCTAAGTATAGCCCTACTAAGTCCAAGCTTAGCAATAGTAACTATTAGTATAACTAGATAGGCAGTAGCAAACCTTACATTAGCTATACGCTATAGCTCCCTAAGAATGCCTAGGTTATCTACGCTTATTAATATAATAGTAACTATATATAAGTTATACTAGGTTTATAGTATTAAGTGCCGCAGGGTAAGTTTAGCAATCGTTTAGGGAAGGTATAAGCTAACTTTTCTTATTTCTAGATTCCTACTTATCTTATTAGTATTACTTATTTCTATTCGAACTAGGTTAAGCATTATACGTATATAATTACTACTAGTTAATATTAATAACGTGAGATTTTCTATATCTTTATAGCTATAGAGTAGGGGCAAGAGCTTCTCTAATGCTTCTATAACTAGTTAGTAAACCCTGCTAGCCTTAAGCCTAGTATTAAGAACTATAAGAACTAACTACTCACTATAGGTATAGAGGAGAATATAGCTTTATATACCTAGGTATATCTATACGTTTCGCTTGAGGTAGGTTTCACCTTATAGTTAGTCTTACCCTTTTATTATTCTAATATATATTTATAGGTAGCTCGCTAGGTTAAGGATAAGGTTTTAGTTAAGGAGATTATAATATAGCTTAATAATACTCTTCCTACTTACTTATATAATAAAACTTATATCTTTAAGTAGGCTACCTTTCTTAATAAGCTTACTAATATCCTAATAATATAGCTCTTAAAGAGCAATACGTATATATATCTATGCTTCCCTTATAGGAGCTTTTAAAGATTTAAGGTTCTTGCATGCTTTATAATACTTATTACTAAGCTCTTATTACTATCTTCAAGGTTATTAGTAATAGCCCTATGCCTCGATCTAATTCTTATAAGAAGGTTAATAATAACTTAGTAATAGCTTATTAATACTAGGTTAGAAGTAATGAGGAGGATGAGTCCTTAGGTATAGAGGATAGTAACTCTGATAATACTATAGAGAGCAATAGTTAGAGTAGTAATAGTAATACTACTAGTAATAGCTTAGAAGAAGAGAGCAAGGATAGTAATAATAGAGATAAGGATAATAATAATAAGGAAGAAGGTAATAGTAATAATAATAAGTAGTAGTGCTAGTAGAACTTTAGTGAATATATGGTAGACTTCTATAGTAGTATAAGGCTAGATACCTATAGGTTTTATATTGCTTTTATAGGGGGGGGGGGGGGGTTCTTCTCTTAGCGTTTTAGCTATCTTATAGTTACTTAACTTTTCTTATTGCTCTATATTACTTATTATCCTACTTATAATATAACTTATGCTATTATTTCTTAAATCTAGCAAGGATTTGCGAAGTATTTGCTAAGTATTCTTTAGGCTCCTAGGTATTATACTCTACTAGCTAGCCTTTCTACTTAACTAAATATAGGGGGCCTATTAGTACTTCTCTCTATAATATAATATCCTTAACTTCCTATTCTTTAGGGTCTTCTTTAAGGTCTAGGAGCTACCCCTTAGCAAGCTTTTAGCTATATAATAGCTTAAGTAAAGTAATAGAGAAGATATTATATGCTCTATTATACCTCTCTAGAAGTTATACTATATAGGTATTAGGGCTTATAACTTTTATAACTAATATAAGAATAAATTATAAAGCGAGCTTTTGCTAACCCTTTATAAAATAGAAGTTCTTTATTAAGAATCTTATGAAATCTCTAATATTATATAATTACGCTTTCCTTCTACTATTTATATTCTTAGCTTATACCTCTATTATATATTACTAATTCTTAGCTATTCTTTAATAAACCTCTATTAGCTTCTTAAGCCTTTTATTAACTCCTTAGGTCCTAATCTTAATATTTAGTAAGTAGTAGTTAATTATTTAAGGGTAGTATCCTATAAGGGCTTTAAATAGGGATATATTAATAGTAGTATATTTGCTATTATTATATTAAATTTCAGCCTTAACTAATCATATTGCTTATTAGTTATATAAGCCTTTGCTAAGCTTTTTAAGATATATAGTTAAGGTTTAATATATTCTTTTAGTCTAGCTATCTATCTATAGATACTATGCTATAGAGATATGCCCTTTTATATCTCAGGCCTTAGTCTAGTCTCACTAGAACTAACTAGTAATTAGTTTATCTCAATTACTAATAATAGCCTTAGGTATGCTATATTAGTACTTAATCTCTTAATATAAGATTCTCGCTAAACCTATAGTATCTAGTTGCTTAGCTATTACTAAGAATTATATTACTTTAGTTATCTAGTATATAACTACTAGAATTATATTATAAGTAACTCTATTATCTTAGTAACTTTCTAGTAAGCTAGTTAAGAAGTCTAAAGAAATCTATTAGAATAGGTATGCTAGTAGTTATAGTATTTATAGTAGCTTATATAGCTTATGCTATAGAATGCGCGCCCCTTAGTGGCGTAGGTACTTAGCGATATATCGCTATATATCCTCTATTAAATATAGCTAATAGAACTTTTATAAGATTAGCTTAGCTATCTGATTTACTCCTATATACCCTAATCTAGGTATATTATAATAGTTCTTTAGGATTTTATAGCAGAGGGATCCTTCTTCTAGGATAATAAGTCTTCTTTTAAACTAAAGGATATTATTCTTATTAACTTAGTATCCTTAGTATTCCCTAGTATCTTAGCGAACCTTAGCTATAATATCTCTATAGAAGTAGTCTTTACCTTATAATCCTCTAACTATCTATTTAAGATCTATACCTAGTTATAGCATATAAGCTAATTTATCCTAAATAAGCTCCCTTATTATAGCATATAGGATATATTATTCTAGTATAGTAACCCTAGCTCCCCCTAAGTCCTCTAGCCTATTGCTATTCTCTCGTGGAGTAGTTAGTATAGCACCTATATATGCTTTTATATAAGTAATAGCGCTAATATGCATACTTATATATAATAGCTTGTTAGTACTTATTATAAGGTGGTACTAACTTGAGGGTAAGGATCCCTTAACCTTAGAGCTAGCCCTCTAGCAAGGTTCTTATGTACTTCGCTAGATAGCTTAGATATAAGTTTTTATAATAGCTATAGTTCCTTTAAGCTTAGCGATATACTAGCGATCTATTGCTAAAAGCTAGCTAATAGGCTTAAGCTTCTTTCTAAGGGCAGGAAGTATATTATCTGCCTTAGTATCTTCTATTATATAATTAGGGTATTATAATAATCTATCTACTAGATTAGTAACCCCTAACTTATACTACATTTTAAAGTTAAATGCTAATAAGTATTAAACCTATTGCATAAGTCTTCTATAAATATCCCGCGTAGGTATAGTAAATACTCCTTTTAGCGCTATATAATCTATAAGTACTATAAATTTCTTAGGGAGTCCTTATAGGTACTACGCCTAGTAATCTAAACTTTCTATAATAGCAAGGAGTTCCTATTGCTCTATAGCCTAGCGCCTCTCTATATCTAAGAGCTTCCTTAACTAGAAGGCTACTAGGTGCTAAACTATATTATACTTCTATAAGAGCATACTAGATATTACCTAAGTAGATATATTAGTCTTAATCCTAGTTTATAGCGCTAGGTTATAATATCTTAGTATTAGGGCTTTAGCAAATACTCTCTAAAGTATCTTAAATATAATTTATATCTCCCCTATTTAGGCAAAGGCTCCTAACTTTATACTATTTTAGCTTCCCTTAAGCGCGCTATTCATAGGGGCTATAATATAGGAATATCTTATAATAAACTTATAGTAAATGTTATAGAAGCTAAGGAATACTTAGATATCTCTAAAAGACTTTAGTACTAGCTATTTAGTAACTACTTAGACTCTATCTAGGTCTATCCTAATACTATCTTAGGTAATATAGAACCCTAGAAAATCTACTTCTATCTAATAGAAGTTATACTTCTTTAGTTTTATAAATAGCTTAGTAGCCCTTAGGTAGCATAGGAAAGTATAGAGGTCCTTAGTATACTATTACATTATATCTAAGTAGATTAGAATATTATCTAGGTATATAATATAGCAGGTATCTAAAAGGTTAGTAAGTATTTAGTAAATATATACCTAAAAGGTTGCTAGGGTATTCATAAGCTTAAATAGTATTAGAGTATCTTCTATTATAGCTTACTACCTTAAAATAATTTTAATAAGCAAGTAGCTAAGACTTCAAGCCATAGCTCGTATAGCTCTCTCTAAAAAAGAATAATAGATAATATAAATAAGCTTAGTATTGATAAGCTCTAGGTCGCTATATTAAATGGCTCTCTATTAAAGCTATTAAATAATAATAATCAATATTATAACTTAGGAACAGTTATTATCCTTAATATAAGATCCTATAACTAGGTTCTAGAGATCCTTATTAGGGTCCTATTAAGACTTTAGCTCTATAAATCTAAACTAGTATAAAAGCTTCTTCTTAGCTTCCTTCTAGGTCTTAGCTTTATTATTATAAGATTTTACTATATCTTAATAGTTACTAGAGCTATATACGTAGACCTCGTTCTTTATATTATTATTAGTCTTATAATATAATAAAGCTTTAAAAAGCTCTTATAATTAGTAATAAAGTTAGAAATATTAATACTAATAAAGTTAAGTACTCTAGTAAAGTAAGGGGTTATTATTATAATAATAAGATATCTTATAAAGGGCTTAGCAAGGTTTATACTATCCTAATTAATATAGGTCCCTTTAGGAGAATATAGAGTACTTAAAGGTATTACTCCTATCCCTAAGATAAGATATATAGATCTATCTATATTATTATTAGAAGCTAGCTATCTTATAGTTTAAAGTTATATCTTATTAAATAAAGCTCATACAAATCTCTCTTTAGACTACTTCCCCTTATTAAAAGAGGATCTAATATCTAAGTTAGCTATAAGAGAGGAAGATATAATATTTATAAGTTTATAATTATTAAAATTAATATTATGTAATTAAAGTAATAAAGTCTATAAGTTAATAAAGTAAAATTATTATTATAATATCTTCTAAATAGAAAGATAAAGTAAATAGTTATAACTCTTTTTAATTAATGAAAAAAGAAATAATATAAACTAAATAAATATAAGAAAGGTCTAGTAAACTTAATCTTACTACTCTAAGCTCTTATAGATCCACTTTAAGTCTTATTACCTAATATAAAAAGGTCTTTCTAATAACGCTCTTATTTTAGAAGAATTTATAGCTTTATTATATTAGTATCTCTTAAAGTATAGTATATAGCTCTTAGTACTTAGAGCTATAATAATAAGGGGTTTATTAGTTTTTATTTATTAATCTAGTTAATCTCGCTATATTTATTAGCTTAATAAGACTGCTAATTTCTATATTAGTCTTATATATAGCTATCTTAGCTACTTTAGCTATAACTTGCTAGTTAAATAATAATAGTTATAATAATTTATAAGGGATCAAAAATTAAAAGTTCTCTAATATAATTAGCTAAGGAAAAGAAATATACTTATTAGAACCTACTAATAGCATAAGAAAGGGAGGATTTTAAGGGCTATATTATTCCTACCTTAATCCTTTAAAAAAGTATAGCTATTACTGTTCCCTTAGAACTAGGATAGGTTTATAAATATCTTCCTCTCTTCTGAAATATATTTATTATTAATTATATTATTATTACTTATTATTCATAGAATTTGTTAAGCTTATTATCGTATTTAAAGTATATTATCTATATATATATATATTATTGACAGGGATATATAGATGTAGTAAAGGTACCTAACTCCCTAAGAAGCTTATAAAGGCTATTAAAAAGAGCAAAAGAATCTACCTCTAGGTATTATTAGAAAGGGCTAGAACTAATAGGAACTAGGAAGGGTAAGTAATAATATAACTCTACTTATAACTAGGTTAGAATATGAAAAATAGGCTTAAAAGATATATAAAGTAGTTTATAGATCTAATTAAAAAGAGATTATCTAAATTAGGTATAAATTTGCTAAGAAAATATTTAAAAAAAAACGAGGTATAGGATTATTAAGATACTAATAATAATAATATATAAATAATACTAAAGTCCGCTACGCTCCTCTCCTCCACGCTCTACTCTATAGTCCTCCTATATTAGGCCCCTGCGCTAAGGGAGCTTTTCTAAAGCTATGTAGCTAAGTCTATCTCCTCCCATCCAAGTACTAGTTTTATAATACTAATATTAAAGAGAGTAGGAGGTTAGGTATAATATTAAAGTCTAAATTAATAATATTAAAGTTATTATTAAAGAGTAGCTAGTAAAGTAGGAATAATATAAGAAGCTAACGAGGTAGGTTATATAATATGTTATATAACTACTCGCTAGGTCCTAGTCATTCTAACCCGGGCTATAGATCTAAAGCTAGATCTAGCCTACTGGGCGAGTAGGAGTCCTACCTACTATATACGTAGGCGAATATTCCTATAATTATATTACTCTAATAGTTTATACCCCTATTAGTATAGGTATAAGAGAAGAATATATTATAAATTAATATAATAAAGAGTAATAGAGTTAATATAATTAGATATAGCTAAGGTTAAATATTCTTCTCTAGCTCTCTATCTTATTATATAAAGGCTAGAGGACTTATCTAGGGGCTACCTAGTACCTCCCTATATCTCCTAACTCCTATAGACTCCCCTAACTTAGCCTGCTAAGCCCTTTTCCCTGCGATGTTATCCTGGCTCGTGACACTCCCGCACGAAGCAAACAAGTAGCACTTACTCTCGATGCTGTTATTAGGGCCAGTCTTCGTAGCATCCTTCGCTTTTTAGAGGCTTTCTTCGCTCTCTCAGGAGCAGGCTCGTCCATCCCGTCATATGCTGGGCGCTTCTTCCTTGGTTTGGGTGCCTTGGCGCCAGGCTTAGAGACTCTCTTAAGGCTTCCAAGGCTGCCTCATCGTTCGAATCATTGTCATTCTTCTAAGGCGAAGTTCTCTTAGCCTTCTCGACTTTGAAGATCTTGACAACAAGCTTGTTCTCAGCATTACCAGGGATAACGGTCGCACCCTCATCGCCCAGTATCTCGTAGCCAAACCACTCAGCAGCGGCCACCTAGTCCCTGTAGCGAGCTTGTCTCATACGCTTCACCTCGTCCTTCTGGCTATCGGCAACTCCTTCAGCATTCAGCCAGTTCTTCAGCCGGTCCTGGAAGCCTGAAGGGAAGCTGCTCTGCTTGCTATCGAATAACTGAAGAGCGGCTAGAAACTAGCTACCATTAGGCTCCGTCTTAACTTTAGGCTTTGCTGACTTATAGAGATATCTATATTGAAGGTCCTGGACATTATGTCACGAGCCAGGATGAGATCGCAGGGAAAAGGGCTTATCAGACTATCCTAGGGAAGTCTATAGAAGGGGAATACTAAGTAGCCCCTTAGGTAATAAGCTATCCTAGGGAAGTCTATAGAAGGGGGGTATTAGGTAGCTCCCTAGATAAATCCTCTAGCCCTCACGCACCCTTATATAATAGGTTAGAGGGCTAGAGAAGAATAAATATTCTACCTTATACCTATTTATACTAACTCTCTTACTCTATACTATACCCTTTTATAATATATTTTTCTTTCTTACTTGTACTAATAGGGGTATAAACTATCAGAGTAGTATAATAATAATAATATACCTACCCGCAGGTCTATTAGGGAGGCAGGATCCCCCGCTAGATAGGAGCTACTAAATAGCTAAACTCAGGATAAGATACCTACTAATTAGAATAGTAAAGAGGTATTAGTAAAGAACTAGTTAATTAATTAATAGAGGCTAAATTAGATTATTTTATTAAAGAGTAAGAAAAGAAGAGTTAACTAAAGTGTAAATAAGAATATCTTAATGTTACGGGCTACGCCACTGCTAGCGTCTGGACGGTGCTGCAGACCCTAAGGATTCTGCCCTTAACGACCGCTCTCGCTTAACATTCGCCCTATATCTGCTTTTCTATTGCATAGGGAACTTCTTAGAAAACTTCCCTTCCTTAGCTTAGATTACTATAATTAAGGCACCCCTAAGTTAAATAAACCCGGGGTAGCCCCTTATATATCTAAGCTCTCTCTCTCGACGCCTGCCTTACTAGTTATATAATATAATAGATAGTAAGTAGGAAATAGAACTAGCTATGCTTATAATAGCTAGTCTAGAAGTACTACTAATAGGTAAGGAAGTATTTAAAGCAATTTATATAGCGATTAATAAGCTTAGCGACTAGCTCAATAGCCTAATAACTATATAGCAGCCTAATAATAAACTAACTGCAGAGCTCTAGCGAGATATAGCAGGCAGCTATGCCCCGGCTCTACTAATACTATCCCTATAGCTAGAAACTACCTAGGAAGCAGGGGGCGCTTAGCAATTAAAACCCCTTCCTAACCCCCCTAAGTTCAGAGGAAACCGCAATAAGTATGCTATATAGGCATAATAGATATATAATAAAGTTAGAATAGACCGGGACTTCTACCCGAGCAATTAGAAGGCTTAGTATCTTATTAACTCCTACCTAGAACCTAAAGTATAACTAGTAGTTATAGCTTTCTATAGCTTAGGGGGTAGTAATAGCTTATTTAAGCTAGATACCTTTTTAGTATACCTAGACTATACCTATAGTAACCCTAATATTATAAGCAAGGCTCTTAGAAGACTCTCGGAGCTTTAAATAAAGCATAACGAAGCCTTTGCCTTATTCCTACCCCGCTTCGAATATACTATTGCAGAGGTAGGTAGCATAGTATAGCTAGATAGTATCTAGATTAACTACCTATATAGGGCACTATCTTATAAGCTCCTTAACTATCTATTTAACTACCCGACCCCCTATAAGTATGCTAAATATATTAGCCTTATATAAGATATTATATAGAAGCTAGAGGGATTGCATTATATTCCTAATGCTTTATATTAGCTTATAATATTTAGATTGAGAGTATTACCCGCTAGAGTAGATATAGATAGAGATACTAGGATAATAGGTTTAGTATATACCTCGCGCAAGGGTATAGGTAAAGGTCCTAATAAGGAAACGCGCTGCTATTTTAAGTATAACTAGATCGGTTACCTATAAAGGGATTACTAGAAGGCTAAGAAGTCGAAGGATAGTCCTAGAGTAGCAAAAGCTATCGAGGAAATAATATATTTAGACTTAGGAGAGGTTAAAAGCGAAGAAGACTCTTTTAACTTAGGAAATAAATAACCCTAGTATAAAATCAGGTATTAGGGATAATAGAAGAAGAGTAGGCTAGTTAGGAATAGTTCTAGTTAGAACGTAATATAAGCAGGCTTTCTATAATATTAGTAGTTAGAGTTAATAAAGGTACTCCTACTAACGCTTTAATAGACTATAGATATAATATCTATATAATAGTAGACTACTAGTATGCCCGCTGCCTCTATTTACTATATATCGACTACTAAGCGTAGCGATTATAAGGCTTTGCTAATAACTTAGCTTAAGCTATAGCAAAAGGCGTAGCTATATTATACCTCGAGATTAGAAGCTATATATAGTAACTCTTTACTTATATAATAAAAGGACTAGATACTAACCTCTTCTTAGGGAAGCTATAGATAGAATAAAACTATATCGTTTATAATATAGTAGAGAAGCAGGTATACTATAAGAAGGCGGGGGTTATTATTACTCTTTAAGGATAGAAAGAACCCTAGAGAGTAAGGGAGATCTAGGAAGCCTGCTAACTTAATGCTACCTTATTTATAGCGATCTACTAGAGGGTTAGTAAGAGCTAGCTATCTAGGCTAGAAGTAGGAATATAAGTAATAAGCCTAAGGGATATTAAAAAAGCACTCGAGGTAAAGAAACTAGAAGACTATTTAGAGAAACTATTATAATATATTTATAACGAATTTATAGAGCTTTTCAAGCTAGCTAAGTTATACCTCCTATCCCTAAGTTATCCTAATATAGATTATAAAATCTACCTCGAGCGTAATACCTCTAGCTAAGAAGCGCCCTTACCCTAGGGACCCCTCTATAGCATATCTAGGGAGGAGTTATTAGTATTAAAAAAGATACTTATAGACCTGCTTAATAAGGGTTTTATTTAGGTAAGCAAGTCTCCTGCTAGTATGCCTATACTTTTTATTAGGAAGCCTAGCAGAGGATTATAGTTTTATTATAACTACTAAGCGTTAAATATAATTACTAAGCGAGACTACTACCCCTTACCCCTAATCTAAGAGACCTCCTAAAGGGTTAGTTTAGCGAAGTAGTATACTAAACTAGATATAGTAGCTACTTTCTATAAGATTCGTATAGCAGAAGGGCACTAGGAAAAGACCGCCTTTTATATGTAATATAGGCTCTTTAAATAGCTAGTCTATCTATTCAGATTAAGCAGAGCTCCTATAACATTCTAATAATATATTAATAGCACGCTCTAGGAGTTCCTTAATAACTTCGTAATAATATATATTAATAATATATTAGTTTATAATAGCAGCTCCCGAGCAGACTATAAGCAGAAGGTGCATAAGGTTCTCTAGGCCTTCTAAGAGGCTAGTCTTAACTTTAACCTAATAAAATATAAGTTCTCCGTGAAAATAGTAAAGTATATAGGATTTATCCTAAAAGCAGGCAAGGGTATTGCTTATAATATAGAGAAAGTATAAGTAATTATCGAATAGGAAGCGCCTACTTTAGTAAAAGGATTGCGAAGTTTCCTAGGGTTTGCTAACTACTACTAAGTATTTATATTAGAGTACTCGGGGGTTATAAAGCCCCTTACCCTCTTAATAAAGAAGGGAGCGCTATTTATCTAGGGTAAGGAATAAGAAGACGTATTCTAGGCGCTCAAACGCTGCTTCTAAACTATATTAGTACTATATTGCTTCGACCTATAAGCCCTAACTATAGTTAAGACGGACTACTTAGGGTTTGCTTTAGGGGGGGTGCTAACTTAAGAAGATATATAAGAATAGCGCTATCCTATCGCCTTCTACTTATAGAGGCTAACCCCTACCTAATATAACTACTTAATCCACGATAAGGAGCTATTAGTAGTAATTACTTATTTAAACGCATAGGATACTAAGCTAAGAAGCTGCCCTAGGTTTAAGGTCCTTATTAACTATAAAAGCCTTAAATACTTCACGCAAAAGCAACGTTTAATAGAATGCTAAAGTCGCTAGGCGGAGTAGTTATTAAGGTATAATTTCTACTTAGAATATTAACCTAGTCGCCTAGTAGCTATGCTTAATACGCTCTTATATTGCAAATAGGATACCCTAAAAGGATAAGAGGATGAATAAGAGAAAGGGAGGGTAATCTAGATAATCCCTAACTCTGCCCTAAGTAAGGTAAGGAGGATAGCAGTAGTTAAGGCCCCTGCTATAATAGTATTCGAGGATCTAGCCCTTTAATATATATAGAACGAAGCTTAAGCAGAAGATAACTAATACTAAGAGGCTTATTCTATAGTAAAAAGGGGTAACTAAAGCTTCCCTCCCTAGATAGGCTTAAAACTATAGATTACTAAGTATAGTATTAATACCCTTAGCTAATTAATATTCAGAGACTAGATCTAGGTACTAGGGTTAATGGATAAAAACCACCCTTAGAATATGCTTCGAATATAGTTAATTTAGAAGTGCTATGACTTAATAATAATAGGCTACCCTAGTTAGAATAACACCCTAGCTATCCTAGCCTAGCAATACTTCTAGCTAGGGCAGTCCTCCGTAGTCTGCTAGTTTATGAGAAACTATATTAGCTATAGGCGTGGAATAATTTAGCAATAAGCGAAACGCAGGCTTCTTTAACCCTTACTAGTAGTAGAATAGCTATATTATAATCTTATTATAGATTTTATTATAAACCTCCTATATATAGTGAAAATAGGGTTAAGATACCTTTAGGTAATAGTTAATAGGCTCTCTAAGATAATAACCCTAGAAGGGATGCCTTTGATAGATATAGAAATATATATAGAACGCTTTATAAACTACTACTACTAATTTCATAGTATACCGAAGTTAATCGTTAGTAATAGGGGTAGTAACTAGATAAGTTAGTTCTAGCGACGGTTCTATATGCTTATAAAGATCGAATAACGTTTAAGCACCGCCTTTTACTTATAGATAGATAGAGTAATAGAACGTTTTAATTAGGAGATCTAGGCAGTCCTGCAGATAATAGTTAACTTTACCTAGGATAACTAAGAGGTTTACTTACCCTCTATTTAACTAGCAATTAATAGCTATAACGCAGCTATAACGGGAGTAAGCCTATTCTTTTTTACCTATAGATACTATATCGACCTAGTACTAGTAGTATAGCCCGCGCTAGAGCTATTAACCTTATACGAGTTAGCTGCTAATAAGTTTATTAGTAAACTAAAGTTAACTATAGAGTTAGTCCAAGCAGCTATCGCTATAGCCTAATAGACTATAGAATAATTAGTAAATAATAAAAGGATACTAGTAGAACGCTATGAAGTAGGCGATAAGGTCTAGCTATTACTAGCTAACTTCTATATAGAAAGACCCTATAGGAAGTTAGACTAGCTGCACCTAAAGTACGAAGTAATTAGGGTAATCTTACTAACTATAGTTAAGTTAAACGTTCTAGGTAAGGTCTATAACCGATTTTATATTAGCTTGCTATACTACGCTGCGAATAACCCCCTCTTAGGCTAAGAAGTTAATAATCCCTAACTGCCCCTGATTTTCGAAGATAGAGAGGATAAATAGGAAGTTAAGTCTATTCTAGCTGCGCGCTAGAAGTATATAAGTAGGGGCAAGTGTTATAAGTTATTAGTTAAATAGATAGGGTATAGTTAGCCTACCTAGGAACCCCTATAATCGCTCTAAGATAACTAAGCAGTAGATAAGTATAAAGAAAAGTATAGCTTAATAAATAAGAATAATAGCAACCCCTAGTATGCTATACTATA
Organism: Colletotrichum sansevieriae; assembly: GCA_026260285.1. NCBI lineage: Eukaryota > Fungi > Ascomycota > Sordariomycetes > Glomerellales > Glomerellaceae > Colletotrichum > Colletotrichum sansevieriae. The sequence continues at coordinate 27,992 of JAOQIF010000288.1, forward strand.
AGCTAAGTAGTAGTTAATAAGTAGGGGTAGGATAGAGGGATAGCAGCTAGGCAATTTATAATTAGAGGAGTAGGTAGAAATAGGAGGCTTTATTATAGCTTAAGGCTATAGGGAGGCAGAATAGGACCTAAGTAGGCCCTAGGTAGGCAGAAGGTAAGCGGATAATAGGCGAGCAGAAACTATAGACCTAGGAAAATAACCCCTTACTCCTCTTACTCTTTATAAGTAATAATAATAATATTAATAAGCTAAGAAAAGGGGTTAAATTATTAGGAATAGAAGAAAGGTAGGAATAGGACGAACCTTATAAAAAACCTTAGCTATATTTAGGTAAGCCTAGGTAAGATAGTATAGCTATACCTTATTAAGCTTAACTAGGAGGGAAAGCAAGGTAGTAGTAATAATAGAGGTATTAAGGATAGGAATAGCTAGAGAACTAGTAGAGGGTATAGGGGAGGCATCCGACTTAATAGCAGCCTTAATAGCGCGCTTTATAATAATATAAGCGCGGACCTTATAGTTCTAAATAGAAGTAGCGCGAAGGAGTTCTATATAAGCCTCGATCTATATAGGGAGCTATAACTATTAGTAATAACCTTAAAATATAGGAATAGCAGAGTCTTACTAAGGTCCTCTTATTAAAGCTATAGCAAGTAAAGCAGTCTTAGCTAAGAGAAGCGAACCCCTCCTAGTAATAAACTACGCTAGGGTTGCTCTAGTAGAACGTTAGCTCTATAGAGAAGGAATAGCAGGGAAGTAATACTTATATTAATATAAGCAGACTTAATAGCCTTATTAGAATAGTGGATATAATAGATAATATTACTTATAATATAGTTAGTCTTATAATAGTTAAAAAGCAATAGGATAGTATACCTTGCTTAATAATATTATAGCAAGCTATAACGTCGCTAGGCTTCTTAGCCTTAGCTATAGTAGATATATACTTTAGGCAAGGAACCTCGTAAAGAGGCCTCTAGGTCTTATCCTAAGGGATGCTACTAAAGATAAGCTAGTGCGAGTAGGGATTCTAGTAGAATATTAGAAAAACGCTAAATAAGTAGAAGAATATATACTATAAGGAGCTCCTAGGCGATAGGATATATAAGAAGGGGGTAGTTAAGGTATTTGCATAGCTCCTAGCTAGCTAGGGCATAGAGGGGATTATCTATAAGATCGAAGTTATTAGGAGTAGCCTCCTTATAATTAGAGAGGCTAGTAGAGGTAGAGCAGTTAGAGGGCAGGCCCTTAATAGGAGGAGGAGACTCTATCTCCTTATTAGAGTTAGGGAGGGGCTATATAGGGTTAATTATAGTAAAACTATAGGGAAAGAGCGGGTAGTAACTTATAGGGGGCGCTATTATAGAGGCAAGGGAAATTAGATTAATTAAATCTATATAAGTTAGCAATTAATAGGGGTTCGGATATAACGAACTTATATTAACGCGGACTAAGGGCGTGCTAAAAACGCTACTAAAATAACGAGTTATTAGCTAAAATAACGTTACGATTAATTAGTTAACTTACTCTAGTATAAGTTAATAGGAGGAGGAAAAAAAAGAGGAAGTAAACTAGGGGTGCGAAAAATCATATTATTATAATTATTACTAGTAGAGCATAGAGTAGCTAGCAGCCTAGATTAACGTCGCTCTAGACTAGCCCTTAGCTTATGCTCAAACCCGTAACTCACGTAAGGGCTAGGGGAGGGGTATATATTATAGGCTATGCTACTACTAGCATCTAGATAGTGCTGCAGACCCTAAGGATTCTGCCCTTAATAACCGCTCTCGCTTAACGTTCGCCCTATATCCGCTTTTCTATTGCATAGGGAACTTCCTAGAAAACTTCCCTTCCTTAGCTTAGATTACTATAATTGAGGCACCCCTAAGTTGAACAAACCCGGGGTAGCCCCTCACACTTAAGGCCTTAAGAGCTAGCTAACTATTAATCCTAATAGATAACCCTACTACCTACTAGGTAGTTATTAGTAGCAACCCTGAGGCGAAGAAATACTAGATAGAACTTTAGGGGAAGCACCTCCTAATACTTAGGTATAAAGGGGGTACCTAGATTAACTATAATTAATTTATATTTAATCTTAATATATAATTTAAAATAAATAAGATTATATTAGACCTTAAGAAGGTGCTATATATTACTAGGTGCCTAGAAGGATTAGTAGCAAAGTAATAGACCTTATACCTTTCTATTAAATATAATAATAAAGCAATGAACGTTACTTAGGTAATAATAGAAGCTTAGTTAACTAATAGTATAGCTAATAAGGGGTCTAGGACCCTTAGCATATAAACTTAGCTTAAATAAGCCTACTAGTAACTAGGATAATTATATTAGAGCTTTATTAATTATTATAAAGGGATTAAAGCAGAGAGCCCCTACTAATAACTAGAGGACATCTAGGTAGCTAATATAGTACCTAGAGTAGACCCTAAGCTCTAATACTATATTATAGCAAACGGATTACTAAAATCGCACCTTAACCTTAATATAAGAGCTAGGAATACTAAACTTATAGTTAATATATAAGTATATAGGGCACTAGTAAGGGATTAGGGGACTAACTATAAGGAATAATAATTAGAGGGCTAAACTACTAATCCAGAGGGATAGACCAAGGCTATAAGGGGGGATTATAGTTATACTAATACCTACTAGGACAATACTAAGGACTCACCCTAGGATACTAGAAGAGAAACTATCTATTATAAATACAAAAGAAAGGGCTATATCTTACTAAGGTGCCTATACTATAAGAAGTACAGCTACCCCTGCTATAAAGGCAAACCCTGCCCTAGCGAATAACTAGAGGAGGACTAGGTAGCTATATAGGTAGTTTAGTAGAATAGCAACTAGCTATATCGCTTTAAAATAATAATATAAGTCTGAGTTATAAGTAGCTAGAAGACTAGTACTATACTTATCAATTATAGAGCTAATAAGAATATTATAGACTAGAGGGTTATAACCAATACCTAACCAGAGGCTAATAGGTTAGAACCTATAAGGGGAATTTAGGTATCCAAGGGACCTAACTACAGCATATAGAAGTTAGTAACCCAAATAACTCATAATATAGGTATCTAGCGGATAGTTTTATATAACTTCAGGATTAGTAATAATAATAGCTATAATACTATCCTAGGGATCCCTTAGTATATAGCAGAGTGCCCTAACCTCAATTAGAGGGAGTTAGGCTAGACCTTTCCCTTATATAAGAAACGCATTCGCCCTATGATAACTAGAAAGGAGCTTAGGTATATTAAAAATAAAGTAAGAGTAATACTTATAAATATACTATAGGTTAACTAGATATTAATTACTACCTACCTAGAGGATACCTAGGAGCCTGAGGATACTAGGAATATAATTAGCTAGATATTAACTACTACTTACCTAGAGGATACTAAGGAGCCTAAGGATACTAGGGAGACTAAAACGAATATCCTACTAGAGTACTAGGACTTTGAGAAGGTATTTAATATTAACCTAGCAGGGACTATACTAGAGTTTAGGACTACTAGGAGCTACCCTATTAACCTAGAGCCTAGGACTAAGCCCCTATTTAGACTAATCTACCTACTAGCCTAGAAGGAGTTAGAGTAGTTAAGGGATTATATCTATAAAGCCCTATAAAAAGGATATTTTTACTTATTAATAAGTCTAGTAAGGGCGCTAATCTTATTTATCCTAAAGAAGGGGGGTAAGTTAAGGTTATATATAGATTACTAGGGACTTAACCGGGTAACTACTAAGAATTATACCCCTCTCCCCTTAATTAATAAAATCCTTAATTAGCTCTCCTAAGTAAAGTACTTTACGAAGCTCGACCTTAAAGATACCTACTACTAGGTGAGGATCCGAGAGGGAGATAAGTAGAAAATAGCATTCTATATGCGATATAGTTACTATAAATATTATATTATACTATTTAGGCTTATTAACGCATCTACTACCTTTTAGATATTTATTAATAAGTTACTTATAGGCCTAGTTAATATTATTTATATTATATATTTAGATAATATTTTAATATTTACTAATAATATAGACTCCTATATAGAGGAGGTGAGGCAGGTACTTACCCGGTTAGAAGCTAATAGCCTCTATATAAACCCCGATAAATATGAATTCTATAAGGAATAGATCGACTTTCTTAAGTTCGTGGTTTTAGTAGATAGTATTGCTATAGAATAAGAGAACGTCTAGGCAATTGCTAAGTAGCTAGTACTTACTATAATATAATAAATTTAGTAATTCCTAGGATTTATAGGGTTCTATAGGAGATTTATTAAGAATTACTCTAAAATCTATAGGCTGCTTACTAACCGACTTACTAATATAGCTAAGGGATAAATAGTTATAACTAGTAAGGTACTAGTTGCCTTCTATTAGCTCTACGCTTTATTTATAGAGGTACTTATTTTATAATACTTCGACCCTATGCTTCTAATTCATATTAAAACCAATGCATTAGACTTCATAATAGGGGCAATATTAAGCTAGCTAGAAGGCGATATATAGAGACTAGTAGTATTTATATCTTAGAAGCTTAAGGGTATATAACTGCGGTATAGCACGCTAGAAGCAGAGCTACTAGCTATTAGGTAGGTAGTAGTAAGGTAGTAGCACTATTTGCTTTACTCTCAGCACTATATCCAGTTTATTACTAACTACCTAGGTTACTAGTACCTCGCTAATAAGAAGACGCTTAATAGCTATTAGGTATAGCTACTATAGGACCTATTAATATTTAACTTCGAGATCGAATACTAGCCCGGTTACTATAACCTAGCTAATAGCCTCTTATAAAGACCTAATTATACCCCTAAGGATATAGAGATCGAGGAAGCTAGATGCTCGCTCCTATAGGACTTTCTATAATATTTTAACTAAGCTACTATCCGGAGGGTAGGTACTAGGTAGCAATAGGGTACTTAACTATTAAATACCTCCCTAGAATAACTTATACCCTCGCTTTAGGACTAAGTTAAGAAAGCTTAATAAAAAGACCCCTTTTTTATTAATAAGGAGTAGGAATAACGAGGGATAAGGTAGTCACTAGATAACACTAATACCCTATAATATTATAAGGGCTTATATATTCCTAATAACTACTTACTTCGGAACGAAGTCCTTAGAGCGTTCTATAACAAACTATCTAGAGGTTACTAGGGGGTTACTAAGATACTGAAGAGGATTAGGAAGTCGTTTCTCTAGAATTCGTAGAAGAGCGATATAAAGGAATATATTAAAATATATATAATATATTAGTATATAAAACCGAGATACTACCTCCTATATAGCAAACTTATACCCCTACCAGTACCTACCCGGCCCTTTTAGCAAATATCGATTAACTTTATCACTAAATTGCTACTATTCCTCACGATAGGGAACAAGCCTTATAATAGCATTCTTATCGTTATTAACCGATTTATGAAATACTCCCTATATATCCCTACCAGGGAGTTACTTATAGCTAACGGGTTAGCTATACTACTTACTAAATACGTTTTCCTTATATTTAGGCTCCTAGAAGCAATTATATCTAACTAAGGATTGCTATTTACTAGTAACTTTTAAGCTAAAGTATACTACCTGCTAGTTATTAGGAGGAAACTTAATACTACTTTTCACCCCTAGACTAATAGCTAAATAAAACGCTAAAATCAGAGCATCTATGAGGGTTATAGCCTACAAAAGGCCGGGCCGGGGAAGGAAAGAGCAGTAGTAACGTAGGGGGTAGTTATATTATAGAAGATAAGTTAGCCCTTCTAGCTACTTGTGCGCGCGGAGCCCCTTTTTAGGGCTCAGCTCGGCTCGGCTGACTAATACGGGTATACCTCGGCGCTAGTTCGGCGCTAGCTCGGCGCTATAATCCTAATCCCTTGTAATTACCCCCCCTCTAGAGGGCTTAGTCTCTAAGTCTAATAATCTATAAAACTCTATAAAACTCCTGCCTATGCGGGGATTCGAACCCTCTATAGCGCTTCTAATTAGTCTATTTTATATCTCTCGGGTCCGGGCCTTCGGGTCTTTCACCTAGTTACTGCGGCTTCCGCCTGGCTTCGGGCTTTTCCCTATAGCTAGCGGGCTTTATACGCCTACGCGGGGATTCGAACCCTCTATAGTGCGGTCTCCGGGCCTTCGGGTCTTTCACCTAGTTACCTCGGCTTCCGCCCGGCTTCGGGCTTTTCCCTACAGCTAGCAGGCTTTGCCTACTAATCCCCGAGGACTTAGCAGTAGTTTACTCGTCCTCCGATATATATAGCTCGAAAACGCCGTCTTCCGCGATCTATATGCCTCTCCTAGCAGGGGCACCCGTGATCTTAGCTATTAGCAGTATACTCGGCGTTGAATATAATACCTATATAGCTTTAACACTTACGCAGGAGCTGCCTGGGTCCGCCGAGGGCCTAGCGACTAGTTCCTGGAAATAGTACTAATCGGTAGGGTAGCCCTTCTTATAGCACTCTTTATACTATAGGTCGGCTTAGTAGTCAGCTTCGCAGTAGTTAGTCCTGCTATACCTTTAGTATATACCACCCGGGGTATTAGGGCTACTATAGTTAAAATAAGCCCTCTTCGGGGCGGGCTTATTAATAGCTGCTCGCGCTAGTAGCGCTATAAGCTCTATAAACCGCTCTATATATATATCTTATAGCTACTCTATAGTAGTAGCTATAGTATATAGCTACTATATATCGAATTTCTAGCATTCGAGGCCCTACTAAAGCTAGAGTAAAAGCTAGAAGTAAAAGGTGAGGGCTTAGGCTTAGGATTCTTTAAAGTCTAGGGTTCTAAGGGCCTAGTAGATCGCTAACTACTTAGCGAAGAACTAGAGAGGCTATTAGCTAGGTTCCTACTAAAGGTTATTAAAGAGGCTATATAACTAGCGCTCCTATAGTCTAGGGTTAATATATTCTTAGCAGATAAATATAGAGAAGTTAGCTTATACTAGATTAATAAAGCTAGTATAATAGTAGCGTTATTATATCTATAACCTAGTAGTTACTCTTATAAGTACTTACTAAATCTTCTGCAGCTTAGAGGCTCCAGGCTAGAGGTTATTACTATCTTCTATAGCTATTAGCTAATTATAGGTTTAGGCTAGCATACTATCTTTAGCGAGGGTTCTATAAGTATATGCTAGAGGGCGTTTATAATCGCAGGTCCGGGTCTCGGTCTCAGGGATTAGCATAGGGCGCGTAGATAGGGCCTGAATAAGCGCGTCGTTCTAGTTAGCTTAGCGCTAAATAGTTATAATAAGTTTAGCGATGAGGGCTGCGTCGGGGCCTATAGTAGCTAGAGGGGTTTCGGAAGCAAAATTTTCACTTAGCTTATCGGGCGCGGAGGCGCTAGCGACGCCTTAGTAGAAGCCTGATCTCATACTGCTGCTTATTCCAGAGCTAGCTGCCTATATAATTAGGTAGAACTTATCTAATTATAAGGGTTATAGCCTATAAAAGGCTAGGCTAGGGAAGGAAAGAGTAGTAGTAATATAGGGGGTAGTTATATTATAGAAGATAAGTTAGCCCTTCTAGCTACTTATGCGCGCGGAGCCCCTTTTTAGGGCTCGGCTCGGCTCGGCTAACTAATGCGGGTATACCTCGGCGCCGGTTCGGCGCCGGCTCGGCGCCGTAATCCTAATCCCTTACAGCATCGAGCACTTTTTATAAGCTTTCTATAATATTAACTAGGATAATTAAGTAATATAGCTCGACCTAGCTTAATTTATTTATAATAACTCCTACTATAAGGCTACTAAGATACTACCCGCTAAACTACTAATAGGATATTCTCCCTATAGACCTAATAACATCGAACCCTAGCAAAAGGTCTTAGCAGTCCTAGTAGCATATAATAAAGTTCAGGGTCTACTCACCTAGAGATTAGCTATTACTAACCTGCTTTATAAATATAATAAAACATATAGCAAGTTCTATAATTAGAAGAGGACCCCTATTATTTTCGCTATAAGAGACCTCATATTACTTTTAACTAAAAACATTAAGCAAAGGCAGCCTTCTTAGAAACTTTCTGATAAATACCTAGGCCTATTTAGGATCTAACGGGTAATTAATAGGGGATAAGTATATAAACTATAGATAGATAAAAACTACCGAGTTTATAATATTTTCGCACCTATGCAATTAGAACCCTTTTTCAGCTTAGCCATCCTACTACGAGAAATCCTAATTAATAATAATAATAATAATATCTATATATTAGACTATATTATTGCCTATAGGGGCCCTAGATAGAACTATTAGTACCTCATCAAATAAAAGGGCTATAGTAAACTAGATAATTCATAGGAACCGCAACGTAAAATATCTATCGATTTATAAAACGACTATAAAGCCTAATTATAAGTATAAATATCACAATCCCTATACGATTCAATAGGTAACTAGTAGTTAGTTAGATATAGGGCACGCCGGCTAGGTATTTCAATTCACTAGCCCGAAGGCCCTAATAAGATAGAAAAAGACGAAAACGAGGCCCGAAGGCAACTATATATACCTAGAGATTATTAGCAGCCTACTAAGGGCGCTCCTAAAAAATTTTAAATCCCCTAGGTGCTAGCGCCTATCTCCTTAAAGCTATTATCCTTATTACTAGATTCGGTAGTAATAGCTTTATAGTTCTAAAAAATATTAGAAATACTAGATAAATACTAGGGAGGTACTAGCAAGGCTTATATAGACTTATAACTTTCTTATAAGAGTTAACTAACTCCTAGGTATATATAGCTTAGGACTCCTATACCTCTACCTAATACTTAGTAAACCGCTCTATCTCTAAATAGTAGTAGCAGAGCTCCTTATACTACTTATATAGTAGTTTAGTCTGCTTTTCTACCTCTTTAGAGAGGTACTACTAGTAGGTAATAGCCTCTTCTAAAGCAGCTACCTAGTAGTCCTCTATCTCTATAGAGATCTTAGCCTCCTCTGCCTTATGCTTCTTAGGTATAATATTAGTATTATTCTTTTTAGCCTAGAGGGCTTTTTTAACTATAAGCTAAGTAGTAAGAATCTCCTCCTAAATATAATTAGATACTAGTAATAAAGCACTAGAGAGGTATTAGAGAGGTATTAGATAACCTACCTTATTTTTAGTATACTACGCCCGAATATTAGGCTTAGAGCTACCCTTATCTATTAGCTGCTTAAGCTTATTAGTAATACCTATTATATAATAGGTAGGCTATAGAGAGTTAGCAGCTAAGGACTAGAAAATAATATATAAAACTTATATTAATATAAGCCTTTTTATTACCTATTTTGATATAACGCTTATATTTAGTTAAAGTATTAAAAATTATATAAATTAGTAATAAATTCTAAAGCTAAACTAGTAAAGCACTAAATAAGTACTAGCTAAGGATTAGATACTTATTATTACTCTCAAAGTAGATTATTAAGCTTATAAGGAGCTTTATCTCAGGGATATCCTCTTTAGGGGGCTCCTACTTCGCTTATACTAAGAGGTAGCAGCAGCAGGAGCACCCCTAGAGCTCACCTGCTATAGGGATATAGGAGGCGTCTAGCGTATTAGCAGGGAAGGGAGCAGTATTAGTAGTAGCAGAAGATATAATAATAGATTTATTATATAATAATTAAGATAAAGTTAGTAATAGGGGAGTAGGAAACTAATAGTAACTTATTAGTATTATAAAATCTAAAGAGGTAAGAGGAAGGATTCTAATAGGGTGAAATTTCAAATAATATTTGTACTTTTTTAACTTAATACTAAAGTTAGCTTTTTATATAGCTAAAAGGAGGATAATCCCTAGATTATTATATTATTTGCCTTTATTTAACCCTATTATAAATAGGGAGGTATTAGGTAACTATAGGATAACTACTGGCTAACCCCTATATAATAATAATAAATACTTTCACCCCTAGAGGGAGAATATCTTTATTACCCCTATAAAGCTACTAAAAATATAATAATGAGTAGAAAATATAATAATTTAGAGAGCGAATTTAAAGTAATAAAAATAAGCCTGAATAATAAAATATTTTAGTATAACCTTATAAAAGAAGGAATAACCCTCGTAAGGGAGTTTAGCTATAAGTATCTAGATAACTACTAAATAGCCCTAGACCTTTTAGATAGAGAGCTATAAGAATAGCTAGGGTAGAGGATAGATACCTTACTACTAGCTAACTACTCCTCTAAGCTCTTCTAATTACTTTTTATATAAAAAGCTATAAGAGTAGCTAGGATAGAGGATAGTTACCTTACTACTAGCTAACTACTCTTCTAAGCTTCTCTAAACTATTTATATAGAAAGCTATAAGAGTAGCTAGGATAGAGGATAAGTACCTTATTACTAGCTAACTACTCCTCTAAGCTTCTTTAAACTATAAAGTCCCTTAATACCTAGGTATAGAGCTATAAGAGTAGCTAGGGTAGAGGATAAGGTACCCTACTACTAGCTAACTACTCCTCTAAGCTATCTAGCTATCTAAGGAAGAGTTATATAGCTAGACCTAGGGATATTAAATTCTAAACCTATAGGAACTAGGAACTAGGAAGGCTTATAAGAAGAAACTAAGTAGGTATTAGATACCTTTTAGATAACTATAGAGTAGCTTAGTCTAAGGATAGATTAGTTTAAAGGGGGGGGATTATATTATAAGCTAGGATAAGATTATAAGGAAAAGGACTTATTAGACTACCCTATAGGAGTCTATAGAAGGGGGATACTAGGTAGCACCTCGGATAATAAGCTATATTAGGAGTCTATAGAAAGGGAATACTAAGTAGCGCCCTAGGTAATAAGCTATCCTAGGGAAGTCTATAGATAGGGGGTACTAGGTAGCTCCCTAGATAAGTCCTCTAGCCCTTATGCACCTTTATATAATAAACTAGAGGGTTAGAGAAGAATAAATATTCCGACTTTGCACCTATCTATACTGACTCTCTCACTCTGCACTATACCCCTTTTATGATAGTATCCTCGTCGAATGGACTTCCTCTAGTATCCTCTTGCTGCACTTTGAATTCGCAGCCGCCTTCGGGTGGTTCTTAATCAGGTTCATATCCTTAATAAACCTCGGACTTACATAGGTTGTCATAAGTCGGACCACCCCCTAGCAGCCCACCCCCCCCCCCCCTTTTAGCCGCGCACCTACTTATTAATTCAGTAAAAGTCCTAAGAACTATGGTAAAAGTAGTATAGATATTTGAAAGTATAAGAATCTTAAATCTTTTTAGTTTGTTTAATGTCTATGATATATTATATTATTTAAGTTTTAAGTTTTGTAAGTATTATTATATATTAAATTAACTAAAATAGATATTAAGTTAGGCTATTAAGTCATATTTTTAAAATACTTTATCTTACTTTTATAAACCTAGCTACTAAGATATATATTTCTCCTTAATTTATCATAACTAAAATGCAAAATCTCTTAAGTAAATTTATTTTCTAAAGATTTAACTTTTAAGATTTTAGAATTCTTAAGCTATATAATAAGTATATAATATAAAACTTAACCTAATATTATATTTAATATTCTTATTATATTTATAGATGAAAAGGTAACTTAATAACCTCTATAATAAATTTATTAGATTTAAAATAAAATACTAGTAATTATTATATAAAGTATTTTAATATTTTCTTACTTAAGATATAGCTATTAAAAGAACTTAAAACTCTTTTTTTAGAGAGAATATATAATAAGCTACTTATACATAAAATTCTATTAAGTTTACTCTTATAGTTATCTCTATATAATTTCCTGAAAATGCTGGTTTTGTATGGGAGTAGTGCGCGGTTAGGGGGGAGTGCGCGGCTAGGGGGTGGTCTGACTTATCGGTTAAGATAGAACGGACTGTTCAGCTTGCCGGCAGCGTCCTTCCGAGGTGTAACCGAAACCGGCTGGCCCGGTAACTAACAGAGGCCTACAGTGCTGGCACCTCAGTGGCACCCTAGGAACGTGTGGTGATTGTGGTATCGGGGGAAATCCCTATGACATCAATCTCGCTCAACACTAAGCTCTAAGACCATCTTTTCATCCAGCATTTTTCACGGGATCCGTCGTCCGTACTCTGATGCCTAGGCACTTGGGTTGTGCACTGCAGCTTACGTAGCTTGAGCTTGCGCCACGCGGTGTCCCGGGAGATTAGTGAAATTGAACCTCTCGCTCGGTCTTGAAAGGCCGTAAACTGCGACTCGGTTTCATCAGTCGCTCAGCTCCAGTGACAAGGCTTGGAAGAAGGCTAAGCCACTCCACGTCTACGTCGCCTCTCTCTTCTGTGGGGCAGGCTCTGGAAAGCTCTGGAGTTGTGGCCGCTTCACCCCGAACATTGGCCCCTTGCGCAGAACGTCAAACTCTTGGCTTTTGGCTGGGTATTCGACGACCCTCACTTGGCTGCTTTTTTTTTTTTTATCCCACGGGCCGTTTTATTGAATTCAACTTTCGCCTCACTCACCCCACCTTGGCTAAGGTACGTTGAAGGAACGACTGCAAAAGAAGAGAAAAAAAACCCATCCCACTCTGCCCCTCCTCCCCTACTCACACCAGTTCAGAGGCGACAAGGAAGGGGACATCGTGTTTGTGTACGAGCCAACTACCTCCATCGCGACGGATGAGAAGACTGTGAACAGGTCACTGAAAAGTGAACTGAGCGAACAACCGTCACCATGTCGATCAGAATAGCGCTCGACAATCAGCGCGAGTTCTACACCAACCTCGACTCACTCGCCGGCCGCGTCGTTCTCCACCTGAGCCGTCCCGAGCAAATCGGCGGCATCATCGTCAAGCTCGAGGGCGAGTCCAAGACGGCCCTCGGCCTACCGCAGAACTATGATGACCGCAATCACCCGCGGCCGCTAATGCCACCGGGAGGAGGGCCCGGAAACATCGCCAGCGAGAACCACAAGATCCTCTACCGCGTAGCTCAGGTGTTCCCTACCTACGAAGAAGAACTTGGCGGAAGCTCGTCCATGAGCGGGAGCTACGTCATCCAGGGTGGCCAGCATGAATTCCCCTTCACCTTCAAGCTCCCCATCAACAACGCCTGCAGTGATCCCGTGGCCATGTCCAAGATTGGTGGCATTGGCGGCATGGGAGGATTCGGCGCGGGCATCGGGCCCTTCGGACTCGGTGGGGCCAGGGTCATGGACGGGAGCAAGCAGCTGTTCCTTCAGCACGTTACCAAGACTTTGCCCCCGTCCTTCACCGGCTTTCCCCGGCAGGCCGAAGTCCGCTACTTCATCAAGGTCACGATCCAACGGCCGGGTTTTCTCAAAGAGAACTGGCGCTACCAAATCGGCTTCAAATTTATGCCCATTGAGCCGCCTCGACCTCCCAAGACGTCTCAAGAAGCTTACGCTCGCCGGCCCTTCACCTTCAGACCTCGGCCGCAGGGTTTACAAAAGAAGAAGAGCTCGCTCTTCGGATCTAGCAAAGACCACGCCGGCACAAGCGACGGAGATGCCGTGCCTCCGTCAATCGAGCTCTCCGCCCGCCTACCTCACCCCTCGATCTTGACCTGCAACCAACCTCTCCCACTCCGCCTCATCGCGAAGAAGCTCATCCCTTCACACGAACAGGTCTTCCTCACCTCGATTCAAATAGAGCTCATAGGCAAGACACACGTGCGATGCCACGACCTCTTCAACACTGAAGTGAGCAGATGGGTAGTGGTCACGCAAACAGGCCTCACCACCCCGCTCCTCGACGACCCAACCTCAGACGACCTGAACCACGAGTCCGTTATCCCCGACGAGCTCTGGCGCAACATCCCGCTGCCGAACACCGTGGCCCCCAGCTTCGTCGCCTGCAATCTCCAGCGCCACTATGAGCTCGACATCCAACTGGGTCTCTGCTGGGGCAAGCCACCTTCAACGAGGACTTTCCTGGGATCCTCAAAGGACAATCCGGCTGCGCAGACCATCTTCCTCCCGTTGCATTTCTCAAAGGTGCAGGTGTACTCAGGCATCGCCCCGCCCCCGCAACTGCTCGAGGCTCTCGCACAGCAGGCGAGCCGCCCCTCGGCCGCCACGATGAGCGTGCCTCCCAGGTTACCACCCAGGATGTCGCAATCTGCGCCGATTACGCACACGATGGGACGTGGACAGCAACAGCAGCAGCAGCCTGCCGCGCCGCAGTATGACCCACTCTACCCGCCTCAGATGGGCACGCCGGGAGCGGCGTCGTTTGACGACGCACCGCCGAGTTACGACGAGGCTATGGCTGCCGCGGCCCCGGCGCCGGAAGATAGGCCGGCGTACAGCGGCGTTACGAACGAGAATGCACCGAGCCAGATTCCGGAGAAGAACTAATGCCACGGCGGTGTCATTGACTATGGTTTAGACAAGGGACTCATTGGCGTACTGGTTTGAATGTAATGATTAATGCAGATACGACCTTGGAAAAGGCGGGAAGAAGACCAGCAGATCCCTCAAGGTGAATGGAAGTGCGGGGGTTGCTGCGTTTATTGGCGGTCGGAGAATTCCTGGTGTCTACTATACCTCCTTGATTTTGTTTCTTTTGAAGAGAAATCCTATGAATAGATTGGTGTTCTACCATGAAGTCATAGTATTGACTTGTGAATAAGAGAGTCTACCCGATGCAATTATTCTTGTTGTTGTTAGAAGCAGATCATGCTGGGTGACCGAATATTAATCTTGCAACAGATGCCAACACCTCGATCAGGAAGAGTACCGATTTTCGCCTTCACAGACACCAGCTCGTAAAGCCTGACCAATCAACCGTCTATTCCTGCCAACAACGAAGTGACTCAATCAAGCTTCTGGTGCCTTTTTTGCCACCCATGTTCAGCCACATGGGATTCGTGTAGCGGGCCAATCAGACGGCGACAAGCTTGTATCCATATATTGCGACTAGGGGTGGCTCCCAGCTATCAAATCGACCCCTGGGCGCGCGCGGTGGGGCGCAATATGCGCGCAAAAGCAGCGCGAAATCCAGCTAAATCGGGCGATATCCACTTTAGCTAGTTTTAAGCGTAAATTCCGCCTAGATCTATATGTAGAGCTTTTATAATAGTTATATATTAAAATTTAGTTATTTTTATACCCTATGTTATATAATTTAATAATTAATAGTTTGATTTTTATATATAATGCTAACTAAAGCTACTTAAATAAATCTATAGTATTAAATCTACTTATATATTATTAATATATAAACCTATAATAAGCCTATACTTATTAATACCTCTAGAGCCTCTAGAGCCTCTAGCTTCTTATTAGGATTATATAATCTAGATGTTAGCCCCTTTAATAGGATTAAATCTAATATAAACTTAAGTTAATAGAATTATAAGAGTATATTAACTTAGTTAATACTAAGAAGAAAAATCTTAATAAAGCTAAAGTTTTAAAATTACCTCTAGAAAGTTAATTTCCTAATAATGAATACCTACTCTAGTAATATAGGAGTATTATTAACTCCTATACTAATTATTACTTAGGGGGATTTAGAATAAGTTTCTCTTATTAAATCTAAGCTGATTAGATTATTTAATAATTTAACAAAGTAAGACTAGTATATATGTACTATATATATAATAATATATAAGGATAAGATAAAAGAGATTAAGAAGCTACATAAAGTTATAACTTAGTTTAAGGATTATATTTAAAAAATAATCTGTCCTAAGTATTATTAAACTTATTTTATTCTAGAGAACTTAATTACTAAAAGTATTATTTAGTTAAGAGCGAGAGTAGGGATTAATAAGATCAATTAGCTTAAAGCTACTAGGGAGATATATACTAAAGTCCTTTAAATTCCCTATAAAGGAAAGATTATAATATAAAAAGTAACCTCTAAATAAACTGTAAAATATAAAGTAGCTATACTAGAGTTAAGAGCTACTAAAATAGTAGAGAGTAGTAATAAGTTAGAATAGTTTAATAACTTTACTTACACTACTTATTACATACTCCTTATGTTATAAGTAATAATATATAAGTTAGTTTAGAAAAAAGATACTAATAATAGAACCCTAAAGTTATTTAATCTTATTAAGAGTATATATCGAGAGATCTCTTATATAGTTAACTTAATAGGCTCTAAGTTATGTATTATACAAAGAGGACTATTTAAACTAATAATAACTAATATCTCTATTTATACATCAAAACCTCCTTGATTATAAAGTAATTTAAGAAAGAAATAAACTAATAAAGAGTTTAATAATTAATAAGATAGGTAAAAGAAGAGACTTAATAAGTATAAAGTTATTATAGGCTACGCCTAGGTTAAACCTACCTAGGCTTCTACCTAGGTTTATTATCTTAAGGGGCTACCTAGGGCCTACCCGGGGTCTACTTAGTAATCCCCTATAAACTAGCAAAATCTCTACTAGAGAGGAAAATTTCCCCTTTTTCTCTTTAACTTAAATAAATAGTATTATAATAACCTCTTATTAAATAAACTTAGGTCTAACCCCTTATATATTTAAGCTTATTATTATAATAAAAATAATAAGTTAAGTACTACTCCCTATTAGTTAGTAAGATAATTAATAATAATATAGCTAAAAATTAAGATACGCTATTATGAGCTAATTTAATAATATTACTAGAGTCCCTCTAGTAATATTTATGAGAGGTTAAGTAGGGAAATAGCTAATATATAGTTATATAAAACCCTACAAGTATTATTAATAAAGCACTAGTAATACTTGATATAATATATTAGAAGCTATTACCCCTATTTCTAAAGTTCTTAAGTAAGTAAAAGGAATATACCTCTTAGGTAGAATAAATAAGATGTCAGATTATTATGAATAGGGCGTTCTACTCTATAAATATAGAGGTAAAATACCTTATTAACTCCTACTTAGATATTACTCGTTAATAAATAGTCTCTACCTTCTATAGAGCTAGGAGTAATAGTAAATAATATAATCTAAAGGATTTTATAACTTACCTTAATTAAACTTATGAGAACCTTAATATTTAGTTATAAGCTATAACATAATTATAAACCCTTTAGTAAAAAGAGAATAAATCCTTAGTAACTTTCTTATTAAGATTTAAATAAGTATTAATTAATATAAGTAATATAAACTAGCTAAGTTAGGTTTAGATCTTATTTCTAGAGGCCTCCCTTACCCCTAGGCTAAGAGAATAGCTAATTATAATAACTAGCTTATAAAGGCTTAGAATATTATATAGAAAATAGAGCGCTAAAAAGCCCCTAATAACTACTTAGTAACCTACTAGAGACCTATTACTAAGAACCCTAGGGGGAATATTTATTAGAGCTATATATATTTCTTAAGTTAAGGAGGTAAGATATTATAATTATTAAATCTCTAGGTTCTCTTTAGGTATCTCCCTAGTGTAATACTAATAGCTATAGAAGGGTATAAGGAACTCCTATACTTATTATACTTATAGAGTTAGAAGGTATATTACTTAGCGCTACTCTAATAAGGAGAACTAGCTACCTTGGGTTATAAAACTAAAAGTTTTTTTTTTTAAAAAAAACCTGTATATTATAAGGTTATAAATAACTACTAAGTAGTAACTAACTACAAGAGTATGGCTAAAGGCCTAAACCAGGAAAGGCTAGAATATTGAAACGTAGGTATCCGTTATTATATTGAACTATTACTTAACCTTCTAAGTCTGCAGCTTATAGAGTTTTCTCCAAGGTGTATTTATCCGCCTCTAACTCGCTAATATTTTGCTAATAGCATAGCACTATATCCTATACCCGCTATTATTCCTTATAATTGCCCCCCCTTCTAAAGCCTTGGTCCCTAAGGTATACTAATAGGGTAATATAGCTTTATATCGCTAACTATAGAGCAATAGTTTAGCATCTTTATTATATTATTTGCTATTACTCCTCCCTACGCTAGATTTAGGCTACTATAGCGAATAACGTATTTTATTTTCCAGCGCTTTATATATTTTTAAATTTGAAGTATTGCTATTATTTTTAATTAGTTGCTAATAGTTATGCGACTATTTAGCGGTATATAGTTAGTAATTATTTAGCCTTATTACCTAGTAATACTAATTATAAAAAGGCATCTGGTTTTTAAGGTCTCTAACCTAGCTAAAGTTTTCCCTCTTTAGCATCCTTTTTTTTAACTTAGTAGCCTTTATTACTTTCTCTTTCCATTCTATTCCATAAGCTTTTGCTATAATTATCTAATTTTTTATCTTTTCCCTTTTTTAGTTTATATCTTTCTCTATTATTTCGCTAATTGCTCTCTATAATATCCTATATCGCGCGCATACGCATAGTAATCGCTAAATACCTCTATAATCCTGAAATCCTCTCTAGCAACCTTACTAGTAATATGTGAGGTTATAGCCTACAAAAGGCCGGGCTAGGGAAGGAAAGAGCAGTAGTAACATAGGGGTTAGTTATATTATAGAAGATAAGTTAGCCCTTCTAGCTACTTATGCGTGCAGAGCCCTTTTTAGGGCTCGGCTCGGCTAACTAATGCAGTTAAACTTCGGCGGAGGCCCGGCGCTAGTTCAGCGCTAGCTCGGCGCTATAATCCTAATCCCTTATAATTACCCCCCCTCTAGAGGGCTTAGTCTCTAAGTCTAATAATCTATAAAACTCCTGCTTGCGCAGGGATTTGAACCCTCTATAGTGCTTCTAATTAGTCCTTTTTATATCTCTCGGGTCTGGGCCTTTAGGTCTTTTACCTAGTTATTGCAGCTTTGCTAGAGGCCCCCTGGGTACTCGGCGGTCTGTTATCTTTATATGCTTACGCGGGGATTCGAACCCTCTATAGCGCGGTCCGGGCCTTCAGGTCTTTTACTTAGTTACCTCGGCTTCCGCCTAGCTTCGGGCTTTTCCCTATAGCTAGCAGGCTTTATATACCTATATAGGGATTCAAATCCTCTATAGTGCAGTCTTTTCTAAGCCTTTAGGTCTTTTACCTAGTTATTATAGCTTCTACTTAGCTTTAGGCTTTTCCCAATAGCTAGTAGGCTTTATATACTTATGCGGGAATTTAAACCCTCTATAGTATAGTCTCTAGGCCTTTAGGTCTTTTACTTAGTTATTATAGCTTCTGCCTAGCTTTAGGCTTTTCCCTATAGCTAGTAGGCTTTGCTTACTAATACCCCGAGGACTTAGTAGTAGTAGTTTATTTATCTTCTAATATATATAGCTTAAAAACGCTATCCTCTGCAATCTATATACATCTCTTAATAGGGATAGCTATAATAGCTTTAATACTTATATAGGGGCTACTTAGGCTTACTAAGGGCCTAGTAACTAGTTTATAGAAATAGTACTAATTAATAGGGTAGCCCTTCTTATAGTACTTTTTATACTATAGATTAGCTTAGTAGTTAGCTTTATAGTAGTTAGTCCTGCTATACTTTTAGTATATGCTACCCGGGGTATTAGGGCTATTATAGTTAAAACGAGCCCTCTTTAGGGCGGGCTTACTAGTAGCAGCTTATGCTAAGGGCTCTAGAAGTCCTTTATAGCTATACCGCTCCGGGTATATATCCTATAGCCGCTCTATAGTAATAGCTATAATATATAGCTATTATATATTAAATTTCTAGCATTCGAGGCCCTGCTAAAGTTAGAATAAAAGCTAGAAGTAAAAAGTGAGGGCTTAGGCCCGGGACCCTTCGAAGTCTAGGGTTCTAAAAGCCTAGTAGATCGCTAACTACTTAGCAAAGAACGAGAGAAGCTATTAGCTAGGTTCCTACTAAAGGTTATTAAGGAGGCTATATAGCTAGTATTCCTATAGTCTAGGGTTAATATACTCTTAGTAAATAAATATAGAGAAGTTAGCTTATATTAGATTAGTAAAGCTAGTATAATAATAGCGCTACTATATTTATAGCTTAGTAATTATCCTTATAAGTACTTACTAGATCTATTATAGCTCAGAGGCTCCGGGCTAGAGGGCGTTACTATCTTCTATAGCTATTAGCTAATTATAGGTTTAGGCTAGTATACTATCTTTAGCGAGGGTTCTATAAGTATACGCTAGAGGGTATTCGTATTTATAGACCTGGGTCTTAGTAGTCTTGGAGATCTCGGAGACTAGCATAGGGCGCGCAGATAGGGCCCGAATAAGCGTATCGATCTAGTCGGCTTAGCGCCGAATAGTTGCGATAAGTTCGGCGATAAGGGCTGCATTAGGTCCTATAGTTATTGCTAGAGGGGTTTTAGAAGCAAAGTCTTCACTTAGCTTATTAGGTATAGAGGCGGAGGCGCTAGCGACGCCTCGGTAGAGGCCTGATCTTATATTATTACTTATTCTAGAGCCAGCTGCCTATATAATTAAGTAGAACCTATCTAATTATGAGGTTATAGCCTATAAAAGGCCGGGCCGGGGAAGGAAAGAGCAGTAGTAACGTAGGGGTTAGTTATATTATAGAAGATAAGTTAGCCCTTCTAGCTACTTATGCGTATAGAGCCCTTTTTATAGCTCGGCTCGGCTAACTAATGCAGTTAAACTTCGGCGGAGGCCCGGCGCTGGTTCGGCGCCGGCTCGGCGCCGTAATCCTAATCCCTTATATAATACTAATAATAGCTACCCTTATCTCAGCTATCTTTATAAGATATATTAAGATATTATTAACCTTCGCTATATATATAGCGAATATATATAGAAGTATATCTATTATAACTTTAATAAAAAGAAATATACTACTATAAGTCTCTGCTAGTTTACTACCTAGTTGCTGCATACTAATACCTAGTAGGTTCCCTAGGAGCTTTAGGATATAGCCTAGATAACCTAGAATATATTCTATTAAATCCAAATTTAGGAACGTGAGGGCGTCTTAACCCCTTTTTATTAATATTATATACTTACTTCTCTTAGTAACTATTTAGTAGTATAAAAGCATATTACTAAACTTATTTGCAATCCTACTACTAGTAGTAGTAGTTATAATATAGAGCAGCTCTAGCTCTAGGAGCTTGCTTCTATCTATAAGCACCTCGCTCTTGATATCTTAGTTTATATAGGCTATTATCTGCTACTCCCTTGCTAATTATATCCTATTAATAATTAGTTCTAGGCTAATACCCTTTATAATAATATTAATATACTTTAGCACATAAACGCTGCCTAGCTCCTATATATTTATAATAATAATCCTATTATATACCTCTATAATAAGATTAATTATCTAGTTAATAACGTTTTAATAAAACTAGTCCCTAAGCGCCCTTATAAGTATAATATTAACTTCTTTCCTAAGTTTAGTAAGTCGCTCTAGGATAATCTCCTGAAGTATGCTTCTAATAATATTCCCTCCTACTTTATTACTATTACTAGCGCTTATCCTATTTCTTATGCCTCCTATCTCTATACCTCTACTAAATATAGCTAAGAGGATAGTAATAATTTAATAAAGAAAGCTAAAAAGGCTAAAAAGACTAATATTATTATTACTATCTCTAATAATAGCTCTAGTAATAAGTTAGGCAGTAAGGTAGGTAGTAGCTCTAGGGATAAGTCAGGTAGTAACTCTAGGAGTAAGTCGGGTAGTAAGTTAGCTAGTAATTAGTCTATAGGTAGTGATAATAGGAATGCTAGTAATACTAGCTTAGTAACTAGTCGCTATAGTGCTATTCGTAGTTATAGTGGTCAGGGTGCCCGCGCCCGTGGCTATAGTTAGAAGTGAATAACTAATTAGATAGTTAGCTCTCTCCTTTTTTCTTATAGGATAATACCCCTCTTTTGCTATAATATTGATAATAACTTACTACTTAATATAATTAATATTCTACTTCTCAATTTAGCTTCTATTCTATAGTCTTATAACTTATAATTAGTAACTTATTACTATAACTTTAGTAGCTAGTTATCCTACTTCTTATAAGACCTCCTATACTATCTATTGAACTTATAAATAGCTTCTTATACGTTCGCTAAGTTCTCTATAGGCTCCTATATATTATATTCTATAAGCTATCCTACTTATGTAACTAGATATTATATATTATTACTAATACCTTGCTATATAATGATCACTTTTACTTCTTATTCCTCTAGCTTATCTTTAAGCTCTAGGTATATAGGCAAACCTTTGCTATCTACTTAGTAGTTATCCTATAGTTCTAGTAAGGTAATATAGAATATATTATATATCTATTAGTATTATAGTAATAGATAGACCCTATATACTTATATACTAACTAGTTCTATAATAGCTACCTATATAAACCTAGGTGCTAGTTTCTTATTCTTAAACTAGAAGTTCTTTATTAATAGTCTAATAACCTATCTCTAATAATAGGTCTAGCCCTTATGCCTTGCGTTATAATACTTAGCTTATACCTTAGTAGCCTTCTGCTACTATTCCTAGGCCCTTTCGCGGAGTCTTAAAATATATTTAATTCGCTCCCTTATACCCTATACTATAACCCTATTCGCAGGAGCCACGTATTCTACGCAATATATGTAGTAACTATATAGAGCTTCTATTAGTAAGTAGCTAGTAGTACTATAGCGACTATTATTATATACGAACTCTACCTCGGGTAGCTAGACTACCTATTCTTATAGCGAGTCGCTAGCATATACTTATAGATACTTTTCTAATATCTAGTATATCCTTTCTAACTACCTATCGGTCTAGGGATAGTATATAGTAGAGAGGTAGCACTTAATAGCCCTCTCTCTTATAAACTCTTCCTAAAATTAGCTAATTAGGAGCTTATCTTAGTTGCTAATAATACCCTCTAGGGTGCTAAAGCAGTATTTAACCTATTTATAGATAATCTGCACTAACTTAGCAGCTATTAGCTGCTTTATTATTAGGATAAATATAGCAAACTTAGTTATTTAGCATATAATAATAAGAACTATATTATATTCTCTACCTATATGCTAAGAGCTTGCTAGTAATCTAGTGATAAAGTCTATGCTTATTTCCTAGAATAGGTATGCAGGTAAGGGTAGTAGTTATAACCTTCTATAAGGCTTATACCTCAGAATGCGGTTCCCCTAGTATATATAGCACCTTATAATATAATTATATATATCTATAGCTAAGTTTAGCTAATAGAAGTTCCTTAAGATCAACTTAGTAGTCTTATTTACCCCTATATAACCCGCCCTATAGTTATTATAGTATTAGCAAAGGATCTCTAGCCTCAGAGACCCTTCTTATAATATCTCTAGCTATCCCTTATAGAATAGGGTTCTATAACTATTAATTATATAGCTCCTATAATCGCTAGCTAGTCTGTATACCCTCTCTAGTTATATCTAGTAATATAAGTTATTAGCTTGTAGTTTGCAGATAAGATTCTCTATGGCTTTAGAGGGTTGCTAACTATCTGCTATTTCGCTTATTATAAGCTCCCTTATAACCTAGCATAGGATATACTATTATGCTATAGTAACACTAGCTCTAAATAAGTCCTCTTAGTTAATAACCTCTCGCTAAGCATTCTCCACGTTACCCCTTGCTCTCTAGCATCGGGTTATTATAGCTACTATAGTTATAGTAATATTATCGGGTTATTATAGCTACTATAGTTATAGTAATATTAGCGCGCTCTAGAGCGTAATACTAACTAGAGACTAAGGCGTCTCTGCCCCTAGAGCTATCTATCTAGAAGGAGCACCTTATACTAGCCCTTATAGTATTAATAAATACTTTTGAGGTCTCTATACTACCTTATAATATAATAATACTTATCTAAAGGTCTACTAGTAGTTTGCTAGTAAACCTCAGCTTCCTCACTAGGATTAGGAGTATATTATTATATTTCACCTCCCCCTTTATATAGTTTAGCCTCCTAGATAGACTATCTGCTAGGTTTATAACCCCTAATTTATACTCTAGGTTAAAATTAAATACTAAGAGTTTATATACCTACCTAGCGAGCTTTTACTAAAGGTCCTATATAGGTATGCTAATAACTCCCTTTAGCGCTTAGTAATCTATTAGGATTATAAACTTCTTTAATATATCCTAAATGTAGTAAGCCTAATAATCTAAGCTTTTAACTATAGCGAGAAGTTCCTATTAGCTTGCTCCCTAGCGTTATTCTATATTAATAAGCTTCTATAAATAGTAAGTAACTAGTTGCTACTAACTATTAATATATTATAATAGGATATTAGATATGGCCTTTATAGAAGTATCTGTCTTAACCCTTATTTCATAGGTTAGGTCCTAGTATTAGAGAATAGTTACTAAGCAGAAGGTAGCTTAAAGCTACTTAAAAGCCTATTAGGCCTCTTCTAGCTAGTAAAACTTACCTCCTTTCTTACTATTCTCACTACCCTTTAGTAAGGATATTATTAGGGCTATAATACCTATATATCCTATAATAAACTTATAGTAGAAGTTATAGAATCTAAGGAAGACCTAGATACCTTAATATATCTTTAGCAGCTTCTATTTAGCAATTGCTCAGATATATATTTAGTCTATTAATATACCCTCAGGCGTGATAATATACCCTAGGAACTCTACCTGCTATTAGTAAAACCTATACTTACTAAGTTTAGCATAGAGCTCCTATTAGTAAAGCCTATAGAATACTTAGAGAAGGTCTTTTATATATTACTCTCTTATCTTAGCATAGATTATAATATTATCTATATAAGTAATATAATAAGTATCTAGTAGCTTAGTAAGCGCTTAGTAAATATATACCTAGAATATAGCAAGGGTATTTATAAGTCTAAATAGCATAATAATATATTTAAAGTACCTATAATACATCCTAAACGCTATTTTCTAGCGATCCTCTAGCTTAATATAGATATAGTAGTATATATCTTAAATATCGATTTTTAAGATCTATTTCACTCCCTAAAGCCTATCTAATAGTTTGCTAATAAGAGGTAGTAGATATTAGTTCTTTATTATTACCTTATTAAGACCTCGATAATCTATATAAAGGTATAGGGACCTATCTTTCTTAGGTATAAAAAGGATAGGGGCGCCTACCTCGCTAGTTAAGGGTTAGATCCGCCCTATTGCTTAATTATTAGTAATATATTAGTAGAGTTCTTCTAACTAATGCTTATTTAATAGGTAGATAGGCCTATATAGAGGTTTCTTCCCTTTGATTAAGTTAATAGTATATTCTACACCCTCTAGGACTAGGTACTGCTTTGCTAACTATTTATTAAATATTACCTATTTACTAAATAGCTCTAGTAGTAACTCTATATTACCCTCTAGGGTATCTTCTTCTTCTAGCGCCCCTATTAGCAGCTTATAGGGGGTGATATTCCCTAATATATATATAATATACGCCTTCTAGCTATTCTTAATAATCTCTTATATAAATACTAATAGCTTAGCGATACTAAAGTATTTATATTCCTAGGTATTTATCTAGGTATTAATTATAATACCCTCTCTTCCTATAGAGTATTATAATAGGAGGAGGTCTCCTGCTCCTTTAGGTTAGGGGGTTTTAGTAAAGAATCGCTATATCTTCCTCGCTTCTCCTCCTGAGTTAAGGAGGAAAAATAGTAACTAGTACGTATTCTAGCCCTTTATAAATAACCTATTAAACCCTTCTAATATAGGGGTAATAGCTACTATAGGTTATAGTTATAGGGATTTAGCTAGTTAACTACTAATAATATTAACCTAGGAATAGGAATCTATATCTACTACTACTTCTTATTTAGCAATATTCTATAGAATAATTACCTATCCCTTTATAATAGCTCCCTTAGGGAGAGTATCTAGTTCTAATTTAGGCATAGGGGTTACTAGTATAATCCCCTAGCTTACTTATTTTCTAATAAGTCGAGTTCCTTAACTCTTAAAGATTAGATTATATTAACCCTTGCCTTCTTAGCAAGTACTTAGTATCTTACTAGCGTTTTATTTACGCTTTATCTCGCGCGTTTATTTAAGTAATCTACCCTCTTATACCCCTTCTGCTTATAGCTAAAGCATACTATATAATCTAATATTATAGGTTATATACTAGGGCTAGATATAGACCTATTCTAATTAGATCCCTATATTATACTACTAATCTATTAGTAAGGTAGTAAGCTCTATAAACCCCGCGTTATCTTCTAGCTAAAACCCTACTAGCCCGCCTTTTAATCTAACCTTGCTACTAGGAGCCCCCTTAGGTTATGCTCTTCCCCTATATGCTATTTCCTGCTTTTACTTTATAGAGGTTCGCTACTCTATTAGTAATATATCTCCCATAAGTATTTAGCTTCTATAGCTATATCTCTTAGCTTTTATATCTTAACTTTCTAGCATTTAAGTTCCCTATATAGGAATAGGGCTAACTAGAAGTATAGTATATAGGCCTTAGCCTTGCTATCTTCTATACTAACTATACCTAAGTCTTAGTATATTACTAACTATTTAATAAAGAACTATATTAGTAACTATATCTCCTTTTGTCTTACTATATCTAGCTTCTTATAATACCTTTGCTCTTAAAGCTTAGGGTTAATATATTATTAACAAGTAAATGCTATAAAGTTAGCCTATACTAGGTCTCCTTCTAGCCTAGCCCTATAGTATTACTACTAGGTCTATAGGGATAGGCTTATCTTCATAAGCACCTATTAGACCTGCTGCTCTGGTATACTACTAGCGCGTAGTTAGTTTCTATCTTTAATTACTTAGGTCTAGTTACTAACCTAGTTTATAGTAAAATCCTTAGTTATAGTATAGTAGTTATATATAGGGGGCTTTTTATAGTCTCTATATAAGTATCTTATTACTAAGCGATTAGTAAGTTCCTATAATAAGGTAGCGGTTTATTCCTTATACTGCTACTATTATAAATATATCTACTCTATAAGGCTCTCCTACTATTTCTATAATAACCCTATAGCTTAGGCAAGGATACTAGAGATACTAGCTTCTCAGGGCATCCTAAGCGGGGTATCCTATTAGCTACTACTTACTATCTATTTGCCCCTCAAGGGGTAGTCTACCTAGTCTAGCGCTATCTAGGACCTAGCCTAACCCCTCGGGGTTATTCCTCCCGCTATATTATCACTAGGGTTATCTATTCCCCTAGTATAGTATCCGTGCTATATTCCCTATATCTTAGGGCTTAGTAAATAACTAATATCATATTAGCTAAAACCCTATTAGTTATATTCTATATGCCTAGCCTAGAGTTTATTATAATTAAACTCTATTATTAAATATTAGTATATTATTACTAGTTCGCTTTAGATATTCTAATTAGTACTAGTTTCTTAAATTGAGATAAAAGTAATAGAATTATAAGATTATAGCTAAAAGCCTAAACTAGAAAGGCTAGAATATTAAAATATAGGTATCTATTATCATATTAAACTATTACTTAACCTTCCAAGTCTATAGCTTATAGAGTTTTCTCTAAGGTGTATTTATCCGCCCCTGACTCGCTGACGTTTTGCTAATAGCGTGGCTCTGCATCCGGCACCCGCCATTGTTCCTTATACTAACCCCTTAGAAAAGGATAAAGAATTAGAAAAAGACTAACTCTAAAATAAAATTAGCCCTAGAGCTTATTAAAAAGGAGGTATTAAGTTAGGAGGAATATAAATTGGAATAACTAGCTAATAATAAGCTTATTATTATTATAGTTAGAGTTAATAGAGGATATCTAGTTTATACTCTAGTAGATATTAAGAGTAATACTTATATAATAATTAACCTTTCTCTAGCTTAATATCTTTATGTTTTATATATTAAGAAAAGATACTAACTTATAAGGGGATATATACTTAGTAAATTATTACTAAGTAATACTCTAAATATAAGAATATTTAACTTAGAGATAAGTAGCTATACTTAGTATATCTTTATATATATAGTTAATAGCTTAGACCTTAATATCCTCTTAGAGTAACCCTAGATAGAATAGAACTAGGTTATTTATAATATTATAGCTTATTAAGTATATTATAAGAAGTAGTATATGAGGTTATACCTAAAGGATTAAGAGGCAATACCTCTTATAAAAGAAATAAGGGCTATAAGGTTTCTTAATATACTCTTATTCTTTATAATTTATTAATACTTAGCGAAATAATAAGGTAAGTATTAGGAGGGTATTATAGAGGTATTGATATAAGCTATTAGCTTAGCTAATATTAAGAAAGCTTTAAACCTAAAGCTAAAGCAGGATTAATAATACTATTTACTAAGCTAGGTATTGAAGGAGTTCTCTAACTTATTTAATCCTAATAAAGCTTACTTATTACCCCCTAAGTAACCTAGGGTAAATTACTAGAATAACTTTATATTAAAACTAAGTAAAAGGGAATTATTAATTCCTTAAAGCCCCCTTTACAGTATATTAAGAGAAGAGCTATTAATATTAAAGAAAACTCTATAAGACCTCTTGGATAAAAGGTTCATTAAAGCTAGTAGCTTATTAGTTAGGGTATTAATATTCTTTATAACGAAGCTAAGTAGAGAGATTTATTTCTATATTAATTATAAAGCTCTTAATATAATTACTAAGAAAGATTATTACCCCTTCTTACTAATCTCTAAGATATTATACTAAGTAAGTATAGCTAAGTAATATACTAAGTTAGATATAATAATAACTTTCTATGAGTTAAGAGTAAGAGGGGTATTAAGAGAGAACTATATTCTATACTTAATATAGATTATTAAAATAAGTAGTTTAATTATGTAGCTTAATTAATACCCCTACTAGCTTTTAATAATATATTAGTAATACCTTATAAGTCTTCCTTAATAGCTTTATTACTACTTATATAAGTAATATATTAGTTTACTTTAATAAAATAAAAGAAAACTGTAAGAGGAAGGTCTAGGAGGTCCTCTAGAAGTTAATAGATATAGAGCTAAACCTTAACTCTATAAAATATAAGTTCTTAATGAAGAGGGTTAAATATATAGGGTTTATTATAACTATAAGAGAAGGCTTTTCTTATAACCCTACGAAACTCTAGGTAATTACTAAGTAGCTACCCCCTACTTCCCTAAAAGGTATCTAAAGCTTTTTAAGGTTTATAAACTATTATAATATATTTATATTAGGATATAGAGATAATATTAAACTACGTATAAAGCTTATTAAGAAGAACATAATATTCTAATAGGGGGATAACTAAAAATAAGCCTTCTCTTAGCTTAAATAGCCTTTTAATACCTAGCTAGTACTCTACTAGTTTAATTTAAAAAATAAGACTATTATTATAACTAACTGTTTAAGTTTTATATTAAGAGGGATACTCTCCTAAATTAACCTAGAAGGTACTTAGCGCCTTATAGTACTCTACTTATAGAAGCTCTTACTTATAGAGTATAACTACCCTATTTATAACAAGGAGCTCCTAATAGCCCTTTCTTACTTATATATATAGAGTAGAGCTATATAATATAACCTCTTTTAAGGTATTAATAGACTACTAAGAGCTGAAATACTTTATAAAAAAGTAATACTTTATAGAGTATTAGAGCTAATAAGTAGAAGGATTATCCTAATATAACTTTACTATTAAATACTACTCTAATAAGGAAGTAACAGCCCCTAATACCCTCTCCTAGAGAGAATAAGATATATTATAAGAGTAGGATAATAAATAGAAATAGGGGAGGGTCTTATAGCTAATACTAGACTATGCTTACCCTTATAGGGACCTTATAGCTAGCCCCTTAATAAGGAGAAGTTAAAAAGGTTATACTAATATCCTAGACATTATAGTTTTTTATAATAACCCTAAACTATAAGTATTATAGCTATAGATTATAAAGAAGGATAAGATATATAAAGCTATATATTATATAATTACTTATTAGCTTTAGGACTTTCTATTAGATATAAGAGCTAAGGTTTAAATTAGTAAGTATAATATTAATAGTTAAGGGAGGCTAATATTTAGAGAGAAGCTATAAGTACTTAGTAGGGAGGATAGTAATAACTTACTAAGGGAGCTCTATATAAAGATTATCTAATAGAGCTATAACTTAAATATAACTACTTACTTAGGCTATAATAATACGCTAGAAATAATAAGCTAGTAGTTTTACTAGCTAGGATAATTATAAATAGTATAGAGATTTATAAGGAATTATAATATCTCTAAAGAGATATATATCTAGAAGTAAGCTAAGAGGGGCTTCCTAAAGCCCCTACTAATACCTACCTAGTTATACTTAGACCTCTTAATAGACTTTATTATAAACCTACTACTTATAAAGAATAATACTAGCTAATACTTATAGGTTATAATAGATAAGCTAGGTAAGTTAGTAACGCTAGAGGAGATAGGTATTATAGAGGTAGAAACTTATACTTAATATTCCTTACTTATTACTTCTAGTTCTATGGGTTCTTATATAGTATTATTAGTAATTATAAGTCTAACTAGGTAAGCTACTTCTAAGCTAAATTTTACTACCTTGCTAGTATAAAGAGATTATTAAGTATTATATACTACTAATAAATTAATAGTAATACTAAAAGGTAGAACTAGGAAATATAAGCTATCCTATAAGTATTTATAACTTAGGTATAGAATACCTAGGGATGGTTATTACCTACTACATAGCTAGCGCTCTAAAATAGAGTTAGTAATTTAACTAAGCTCTCGCTATTATTCTTAGAATATAGATATTATATTAACTTTATATTAGTTATAAATAATGTATTATAAGAAGCTCCCTCTAGAGATATAATAGCTACCCTCCTAATAGCTAAGTTATAAGAAGTAGTAGATTTTATCTAAGCTAGTATTATAATAGCTTAATAATATAGTAAGGAGAATATAAACTAATATAAGATATCTTTAGAGGAGTATTAAATAAGTAATAAGGTTTAGGTCTTAATAGCTAATTATAAAAGCCCTAGGCTTAGTAAGAAGTTATTATAGTTATACTATAAGTATATTATAATAAGAATCCTGAGCTTATATATTATTAAATTAAATATACCTAGTAATATCTACTCAAGGTTCTATATTAACCTCCTCTAGAAAGTACTAGAGGATCCTCTACTTACTTAGATATAAGTAGATCCCTACCTATTACTAATTATAACTGATAATAATAAGTTTAAGTAATATATAGAGGAGATATATATAATATAATAGAAGATAATAAAGCAAGGGTATAAGCATAATGTCCTAGTTAAATAAGAAGGATATATAAAGCCTACCTAGGAGCTTATAGAGGTTATAATAAAGATTACTATAGTAAATAAGTATAAAGCTTTATATAAGCTAGTTATAAATAATGATAGCAACCTAGTATATACCTAGGAGTAGACTAGCTAGGAGGGGGGATAGTATTATAAGCTATGCCTAAGTAAAGCCTACCTAAGCCTCTACCTAGGTTTACTACCTTAAGTGTCACACGCCTTTTGGTGATGTAGTCGGCCACCGCGTGGCATTCCACGTGACTACGGTTAGGCTTAACGCCTATCCTTTAAGTAGGAGACTTCTAGCAGATAGCTTAGAAGGCTAGGCTATTATAGAAGATATCACTATATACCTATAATTACTTATTATATTATTTATTATTATTCACGCTTATATTGCTCTTTTCCTCGTTTTACTTATAGTCTTAGTAACCCCTACTATAGCCCTAGGCTAGTAGGAAGACTATAATATCTAATAGCACGACCTATCTCTTTTTTTCCTTATCTAAGACCTCCTTTATATTATAAAGACTTATAACGAGGTAGAGGACTCGGACTCGACCTCAAAACCTCCTCTTAAAAGTATTTATATATTAAAAATAAGGAAGGTAAAGAAGTTAAAGAGATAGAGGTTTTAACTATCGATTTATATAGCTAACTATTCGAGTTTAATATTAAATTAGTATAATAATCCCTCTCTTATAGAGGAATATTATAATATAGGAGATATAGCTAGAATTAGATATTATAACGAGGCTTATAAGCTCTATAGTTTCTAGCAAGCTTATAAGGATTATAACTTTACTCTTAGCTTTAGCAAACGATTTTACAACTAGATAGCGAACCTCGCCTCTCTCGAATAGGATAATAACTATATACCCTATATAGATATCGTTAATATAAGCTAGAAGCAAAAGCTAATTTATACTATTACTAGATACTTAAGCCTAATAACTATATAGCTATATTAATTAATATTATTAATATAATCATAGCTATAAGGGATACTCTAGTAATAGTAGCACTTTTTATACCCCTATCTAGAGAAGAAAGCCTTTATAGAGCTAGCAAGAGAATCACCCTTCTACCCCCGAGAGATAAAAGAGTTATAACTCCTATCTAGTCTAGCTAGTTAGATATCGAACCCCTAGGACCTCCTATTAAGATAAGAGCTATAGTAAATAATATTTATAATAGGAGTAGAAAAAACCCCGAACTACGAGTTATAGCGCTAGAAGATATTATTATAGAACTATTAGAGCAAAAGATTTATAGAATACTATAAATTCTTTATAATATTACTATAGGTCTGCTAAAGTAGGACCTATTAGTAGGGAGGACCTAGCTACTATAATAGAATTTAGTACTACTACTAATATTTTTATTACTATCCTAGGGGCTTTACCTAGAGCTGCTAGCCTAGGGTCTTAAGGCTTTACTCCTTCGAGTATTTAGCTAGCTCGAGGCTAATACTAGGATACTATAGCCTATAGGAACTCAATAGGAAGGTAAATTTGCCTAATAATATAGTATTTTTTAGCTAGATATTAATAAGAAGTATAGTATAGAGCTTTTTCTTTATAACTAGGATATTCTATACTATAAGGAGATAAATCTATAGATCTCTAGCCTAGATATTAAAACTACTAGCCTAGCTATAGTATTAGAGACTATATAGAATTAGAGCTCTCTATTATAAAGAAAAGCACTAAGCTAGTAGGAATACTAACTTAGGCTAATTAAATAATAGAACTACCTCTGCGCGGGATATTACGCCCTATGCGACGCTATTAGGAGATATTTTATACTAATCTAATAGAAGTCTATCTAATAGATCGCTATATATAGGTTTACTATAGAAGGCCTTAAGGGAGATAAAGATAATAATAACTTTACTTAGAACTATTTTAAATATAATAGAGTATAGATAGGACTAACGTCTATAGTTAGCTAGCTATTAATAATCTTCTATAATATAATCGACCTAGAGCTTTAGTAATTCATAGATAAACTAACTACTAGCAATACTCTCGAGGATCACCTTAATATAGCTAAGAAAAACCGCAAGGTAGTTTAGCGCAGGCTCTAGGCGCTAATTAGCATTAACTATATAGCAGAATAATCTAATAATATAATATAGACTAATAATAAAGGACTATAATAGAATAACCGAGACTTCTAACGGGATAATTATAATAATCTGCAACCCTAATAACGTTATTAACCTCAGTAGTATTCAGAGCCTTAGCAACGCTTCTAGCGCTCTAATAACTATTAGAACTAGAAAGTTCGCTACCTATAGAACTAGCTATAGAGAAACCCAGGTTTTCGATATTACGTGAAATATAATAGACTAGGATAGACTAACTCAGATACCTATTATATATAGGAGGATTATAATAATAACTATAATATTAATAACCTCGTCGATAGTAGCTATATCCTGCTAGATATATAGGAAGTCCCCTATAATTTAGCTGCCCTATCGGAGCAACTATATAAAGAGGAAATAGCAGGCTAGATAATAGATGTTATATTTATAGCGAGAAGCTTGCTAGCAATCTCCCTAACTACTTTAGTTATAGACTCTGCTATATATTATATTAATAATATAGTAAATTTCGCAAGTCTCGTTGCAATTCCCCTAGCAAATAACGCATAGGTATTACTTAAGAAAAGCTAAATTATTAACGCCTAGGTAAAACTAGTAAAACGAATAATATTAGCTAAATAGATATATCTCCGCCTTAATATAAAAAGCGATAATATAACTAGCCTAGAGGAAGTCTATATTAATATAAGCACCTTAATAACTCTAGTTAATAGGAACTAGGTGCTATGCTTTATGCGAAATCCTAAGTTTCAAACAATAGAACTATAGAAGATAAACGTAGTAAACTTAACCTTTTAGGTAATAGAGCAGGTTATATTTAACTCCTATATCCTAGGTACTATTAGCAATATAGAGATCTATAGCTATATTATTATTATAGCTAGAGTTATAAATACCCTTAGAGCGAATCTTCTGCTAGGAATACCGTTCTATAAAGATCATAAGCTAGTTATAGACTTTAATAAGGGTATAGTTAAGTTCTGCTTAGTATATGGAATATAGTATCTAGTTTAGTTCAGGAGATAGTATTTAGTAACTAGACGAGTTAATAACGCCTATACTATAGTTATTCCCCTATAGAGCGACGTATTTATTATTACTAGCTTTATCGACCTCCCTAAGTCAAGCTAGTAAGGCTCTAATACTTAGCAGTTTTAATCTAGTTATAGAGGCGTAGTTAATATAATAGTTATAGCAGATAACCCTAAGCTTATCCTCATGTAAAATATAATAGATAGGCTAATAATAGTCCTAAGAGGCTAGCAGCTAGGCTATATTATTTTAATATAAGTAGAGGAGATAGCTAACCTTATTAACTATACGGATGTTATCACCCTTATAAGAGGAGAATTAAACTCGCGCTAGTTCTTATAATCTGAATTCGATAGGGCTATAGGTAATATAGCAGCTAGTATATAGTTTATAACCCCGCTTGCTAAATCTAGCTTAGAACTGCCTCCTTAAGCGGATAATATTCTATCTTATAGAATATCTAAGCTAAAAGATATCCTAGTTATATATAGTAAGGATAGAGTCGAGATCTATATTTATAATGCGGTTTTCGCTAGTAGACTTAAGGAAATCCTCGATAACTAAGATATCTACTATAATAGGGGGATCGTACCTATACTAGATGATAAATATATATATATTAAGCTCGTTAAAAGGTAGTAAAACCAGAAGGCTATAGTAAAGCCTTACCCCCTTAGTACTAAAGACCTTAAAGTTATTGAGAATATCTATAGCAAGATATATACTAATAGCAAGATAATATAGGGTAATAGGCTAATCCTAGTTATCTATTCGCTCTTTATTATATAGCGAGTAGTTAATAGTATAAAAAAAGGCAGGGTTATTATTAACCTCTGCCCTCTTAACTGAATTACTATCCTAGATATATACCTGCTTCCTAACTAAGATAATATAATAGACGCCCTTAGAAGGAAGGAATATATAATAATATTTAACGCTACTAGGTTCTTCTATTAACTACTAATCTACTTAAGATATTATAATAGGATAGTAGTAATACGTCCCTATAGTATTGAGGTTTCTAATATTATCCTTATAGGATTTAGGAACTCGCTAGCCTATACCTAGCGTTTTATAGATCACCTCCTATATAACTATAGGTACTTTGCTCGAGTATATATTGATAATATTATTATCTTTAGTAATAATAACGAGGATTATCTCTAATATATTAATATTATTCTCAAGCTCTTTGAGAATAACCGCCTTTATATTAGACCTAAGAAGTCCTTTATAGGGTTTCCTAAAGTAAGACTCCTTAGCTATATAGTAAATATTAATAGTATTAAATAAATAGAGGATAAGATTGCAGCTTTTAAGAACCTCTGCTTCCTAAAAACTCTCTATAATATTGAGAGATACCTCGGAATAGCTAGATAGCTATGATATAATATACCTTAGTATAATATTATTACGATGCTACTATAGGATAGAAAGACCCGTCTTATTATAAAACTCTATAATAAAAATATACTTCCTAATAGTCTATTAAAAGTAGTTTAAATAAAGAGGGTCTAAAAGGTATTATTTAAGCTAATACTAAGCGAGCAAGAGGCGTAGAATGCCCTCTAAGAGAATCTCTATAACTAGGTTATAAGATATTATTATAACCTAAATAAGCTTATATTTTTTAAAGTTAATGCTTATAAAGGTAGCTTTAGGCTTATAGTATTCTAACTAAGTATCCTATAGAATAGTAGTAATATACCTAGCAAAGATATTATATAAATCCACGTCTAACCGATGCTTTTTCTATCTAAGGTTATATTACCCTTAGAAAAGCGATACTTTGCTATAGAAGTAGAGGTAATAATAGTAATATAAGCTATAAAAAAGCTCTATAAGCTCGTGCAATCGAATAAGCATCCTATATAAATTCTCATAAATTACGCAGCTATAAACGGAATTCTTATATATACCTTGCTACGGACTATAGACCTTAATAAGGCTAACCTATAGCTCGCGAGCGCTGCAAACTACCTTTTGCAATTTAACCTCAATATTACCTATATACTAGGGAAGCTTAATATTATCCCTAATACCCTCTCGCACCTACTGTTGCTTATAGCCTCAGGCCGAGCTAATAGGTTTGAGGATAGCGACGTTATTATAGAAATAACCTATAGTAATAATAATAATAATATAGGATTTATAAGCATAGTTAACTAGTTAGCTGAGAAGTCCTAAGCCTATAGAGTAATAGGGGAGATAACTATAAGCATTTCAGAGGACTTTATTGCTAATATTATAGATAATTATACTAATAACACGAGGTATAGCAAAATTCTTAAATAACTCCGATCCTAGTAGAAGGAACTAGGTAAGTAATAGTTACTATTTAATACTACTACTAAGGAAAATAGCGCTAGAGCTGCTAGGAGAGCCCTAAAACGCTATTAAATAACTCCTTAGAGTCTATTACTAGAAGGGCTTATCCTTTATATAGCTACTACTAGCACCTAGAGACTCTATATCCTATATAAGTTAATACCTATAATTCTCCGCCTTAGCTATAATTAAAAATACTACTTTAGCGCGGACTATATAATAGTAGAAATATC
The DNA here is from genome assembly GCA_026260285.1 of Colletotrichum sansevieriae. Taxonomy (NCBI): domain Eukaryota; kingdom Fungi; phylum Ascomycota; class Sordariomycetes; order Glomerellales; family Glomerellaceae; genus Colletotrichum; species Colletotrichum sansevieriae. The sequence goes on from JAOQIF010000288.1 coordinate 64,795, forward strand.
GACTTTTTAGTTCTATAATAAGAAGTTACTCATAAGATAATATATCGCCTACTGCAACTAGTATAAAGAGAACTAAATCAACTGCTAAAGGCTACTAGGAATGCTATAACCTATCCTTATTATAGATATCCCTTATAATACTATTTCTATTAACTTCGTTACTAATATGCCTAAGGTGCTATCTTATAGAAGTCCCTACGCCCTGCTAGGTTTCCTAGAGTTAGATATATTAGTAATAGTAATATATAAATTATTAAAAAAGATAATCCTTCTAGTAGGATATTTAACTTATAGAGCAAAAGAATAAGTAATAGTCCTACTCTATATATTTTTCCTCTTAGACTAGGGAATTCTATATTATATTATTAGTAACTAGGAACCTAAGTTTATCTCTATAGTATAGTATATAATATTTAATACCCTCTATATCAGGCTCCTCCTCTTAATAACATACTACCCCTAGATAGATAGGTAGAGCGAAAGAATAAACTAGACTACTGAAATCGCAATATAGTTCTATATATCTAAATCCCCTAATATACTATAGACTAACGTACTACCTATCCTATAATATAATCTTAATAACTCCCTATCTACTATAATTAGATAATTGCTAAACGAGGTTATACTTAGATATAAGCTAAAAAGTATCCTCGATATAGTCATATAAATAAGCGCCCTAACTAAGAGCCTTACTATCCTTAGGGAGATATATCAGAAGGAGGTATTACTACTTATTAAGATAGCGAATACCTCGCATAAGGAGAGATATAATACCTACTACTCTAATATAACTTTTAACGAAGGGGATAAAGTCTAGATATAACTTAGCAAAGGATTCTACTTACTAGGATAATATAATAGTAAATAGACCTCTAGATAGATAGGACCCTTCTAAATTAAATATATTATTAATCCTCTCACTTATAAAGTAGATATTCCTAAGTACTAGCAGGTTTACTTAATCCTCTCTATAGCCTAGCTATATAAGCTAGCCTAGGGAGAAGACCTATTTAATTATAAGACTTAGCTATTAAAGCTTATTATAGTTAATAGTAATAAGGAGTAGGAACTTAACTATATTATTAAATAAAAAGTCTTATAGAGGAGTTATAAACCTATTATTAAATACCTCGTCTAATAGAAAGGCTTTATAGCAAAAGATAATACCTAGGAATAAAGAGACTCCCTATTGCTTAATATAAATAATCTTATTAATAAGTATAACGCTAAATTCCCCCTTAACTAGGATACTAAAAGAGCTATAAAAAGGTGCATACCTTATATATAATTAAATAGTTTTCCTATCCTTTTAATAGGATAAATATATCTATCCTGAATTAATATTAGGATTATAAGTTTTCCCTTTATTATTACTATTTTTACTATTAACTACTCTTCCCTCGATCTCTCTATCTTATATTAAAATAAATAGGAAGGAACGGAGGGTGCTAACTTTTACGCGTCTTCCTTACTAACCCCTATTATAATTTTTTTTTTCCCTTTTATACCTTCCTTTCTATTTACTATACCTACCTACTTTTTATTTAAGCATGCCTATACCTTTTATTTATTTACTTCTCTCTTATATATTAATTATTACCCGATAAACCTCCTATAATAAGCAATAATATTATCCCAATCTGCTAAATATAGCCTCCTAAACGCTAGCCTAACTAATATTACTATACTAATAGCTTCTAAAGGTGAAGAAGTTACTAATAACTATGAGGTCCTATCCTCTCACCTATCTAATAATAATAGCAGCTAAGATAAGGGTGCTAACCCCTAGAATAACGAGGTGCTTAACCCTATCTCCCTACGCTAAGGTAGTAATAACTAAGTTAGTAACTATAATATTAACCTTAGTACTCTATTTAAGACTTATAAGTCTGCTGCTAAGAAGAAGAAGTCCTATAAGGATTATAAGAAGGGTAAGTAGGCAGCTAAGAAGAACTTCTTTGCTATAGATACTAAGACCTAATATAACGAGGTTATTAATAATAACGCTAATAATATTTAGAATAATAATACCCAGGCTACTAAGCTAGTCCGTATTATTACTAGTACTACTACTAATATCAAGGAGCCTGCCCTAGCTAAAACTATAGCTACTACCCCTTATAAGACTCCTAAGAAGGGCTGCCCTAGCCCTATAGCCTAGTGCTAGTAGATCGACGAGGCAAAGGCTTATATTAATAACGCTTTTCTATACTACTCTAATATAATCCTCGTTAAAGAGATTAAGAAAATCCTCGATAGTATCGAGCCTTCTAAGAATATATTTTCTAACCTCTATATTAGATATATCTAGGATACCCTTAAGTAAGTATATAATATATATATTAATAATAACACCTATAGCAAGCTTCTCCCTAGTTATGCCTAGGTCTTTGCTATATACTTTTATAATACTTATAGTTATACTAATAGAATTATTACTAATAACCTTATTATAATAAACTATATTAACCTCCTTTCTATTGCCCTGCTTATTAATATTAGTAATATTACTACTATAGACCCGTTAGCCTATAAGGATACTAAAAATGCAAAGGACCTCGCTAATAAGGCTGAGGGTAATATTAATACTATTATTAATAGTATCCGATAGGGAATCCTTCCTCGCCTCGATACTATAGAGGCTAATATAGCTAATATAGATATTATTAATATTAATACTATTAGCGAGCGTCTCGCTAAACCCAAGAATAATAGCATATCTAAGTAGGTAGTTACTAATAAGATTTATATAGCTATTAACGTAGTTAAGACTAAGGAGATTGCAAGCCTTCGCGCTAAGATTGCAAACCTCTATACTATAATTAAGGGGCTCTAGCGTACTAGTAATAAGCAACCCGCGCCTAGCAATACTAGTAATAATAATACTACTAAGCGCTAGTAGATATCTAAATTTAATATACTCCTCTATAAGCGCAATACCTAATTAATAATACTATAGTAATTTCTAGCGATTAGAATATAAAGAGGGAGAGAAGGGAATATTAAGCGTATATATCCTAGATCGATAGAGATAGCAATCGGCACGATTACTTTTTAAAAAGGGGGTATATATTATATGCCTTTTAGTAATATAATTAGCTACTATATAGCATTCTATATAACTACGGTTAGGCTTAATGCCTATCTTTTAAGTAGGAGACTTCTAGCAGATAGCTTAGAAGGCTAGGCTATTATAGAAGATATTACTATATACCTATAATTACTTATTATACTATTTGTTATTATTCACGCTTATATTGCTCTTTTCCTCGTTTTACTCGCAGTCTTAGCGACCCCTACTATAGCCCTAGGCTAGTAGGAAGACTATGACATTAAGGGGCTACCTAGGGCCTACCTAGGGTCTACCTAGTAGTCCCCTATAGACTAGCGAAATCTCTACTAGAGAGGAAAACTTCCCCTTCTTCTCTTTAGCTTGAATAAATAGTATTATAGCGACCTGGTATTAAATAAACTCGGGTTTAACCCCTTATAAAAGTATACTCTATATCTTATTACTCCTTATTAAAGCACTAGTATATTTTTATTAATAAGGCGCTAGGCTATTAGACTCTAAGTAAAGCTATTACTAGGTTAGTAAAGGAGAGATATAAAGGGGAATTAGTAAATAAACTTAACTATTTAAAGATCTCTATAAAGGACTAATAACTCTTGATAAGATACTAAGGAAGGACTAGACCTAAGAGAGTAGTACTTTTAGTAGCTTATAATTATAAGCTATTTAAATTAGTATTATTAGATTTAGGATTAATAATTTATATTCTAAATAACTTTACTTAGTTTTAAACCCTCTATAATACTTATAATAAAGACTTTATTGTTATAAGATCTAAGCTAATACTTATTAAAAGGTATAGATTTATAGTTATAAATATACTTAGACTAGGAGTGTTTTAAGCTACCCTCTGCCTTAGTAATACTATATATTATAGTATAATAATAAGTAATCTTATATCCTATAGATATTTAAAGAAAAAGGGGGTATACTAAGATAATAGACTAAATTAGTAATATTTTTAATAACGCGATAGGACTTATATAGCAAAGGTCCTAGATATTTATAATTAATATATCCTTAAGTATATACTAAAGAAGACCTAAGTAGTGTTTTATGATAATATTATACTAACTCATCTGTAATATAATATATATACTATATTAATAAGAAGAAGGCCTTAAAAAGGGAGTTATAGTAACTAGTACTTATAACTTAGTTATACTAGAGAGGCTACTATATACTAATTAGAGGTAGTAATATATAGAGCGATAGTAAAAAGCGGGATACTTATTATAATAACGGATTATAATACTTATAGGCTAGGGAAGATAATATGTTAAGTTTATTAAATACTAAGAGAGGGCGTTGCTACTTAAGTACTATAGAGATAAATAGCTATAGAGATAAATAGCTCTAGATTTCTACTTATTTAAATAAGGGTATAGAGGCTTTATAACCCTATTACTATTTATAGAAAGATTATTAGGTTATGCCTAGGATTACTACCTTAAGGATTAATTAATAAGAACCTTAATAAGGGTATTTACTTACTTTATTAACTCTCTTAAGAGGGAACTTAGTATAATAATTAAGGCCTTTGAGTATAATAATAAGATCCTAAAGTACCTAGAACTTAAGGATCTTATCTAGATATTTAGTATTTAAATTAAGCTATTTATATTAAATACCTAGGTTTAAAATAGTAGAAGAGAGAGAGAATTATTATAATTATAAAGGTAAAGGCCAGATGTCTTTATATATTATTAAAACTACTATTATACTTATAGCTAGAGATCTATATCATAGTAATATATACTTATAACTATACTCTATTTTAATTAAGGGGCTGAAAGATACTATATAAGCTCTTATATAGACCTATAAAGGGTAATACTATTATACTAGATATCTCTTACCTTTACTAGTATAGCTATTAAGACGTTATAATAACTAGTTAAGCTTAGTTCTATAGGAACTAATTCTAGCGCTTTAACCCTAGGGCTTAGATTAGATACCCTATAGGCTATATTTCCTCTAACTTATATTGAATATAATACCTAGCTAAGCAAGAAGTTATTACTATGTAAGATATTTAAATTTAATAAAACCTAAAGATTTAGTAGTAATATCAATAAGTAGAAGGTTACCTTATAAGAGATAAATTAGGAAGATATTAGGGATTATTATGATAACGTTATTAAGTTAATAAAGACCTAATAGGCGCTATACTTAAATAATGCTAAGGATAGTAAAGAAGCTAAATAATTACTATTAACTAAATAAATAGATATAGATAAGGTTAATATATCTATTAAGCCCTAGCTAAGTTAAGATAAGTTTAAATACTCTTGAGCTAAGTTCTAGCTTGTTACTTTACTTTAATCTCCTCTCTTATTATTCTTCTTAGTAATAGAGGATCTTAAAGTAAAGGGGTATAAGGCTAGTATTACTAAATCTAAGAAGTTTAGAATAACCTTAAAGACTTCCTATAAAGTAGTATTCCTAGCTATTATAAAGCTGGGTAAAACTTAGTAATAAGATAACCTCTATACCTACTTATAGTCCAGCTAACCTAGTACTAATAAGGAGTATAGCTAGGTTTTAGAAAGGGCTAGAACCGATAGGAACCAGGAAGGATAACAAATAATATAACTATACCTATACCTAGGCGAGAATATTAAAAACAAGCTTAAAAGATAGATAAAGTAATTCGCAGATCTAATTAAAAGAGATTATCTAAATTAAGTATAAATTCGCTAAGAAAATACCAAAACGTAAAGCATAGGATTATTAAGATACTAATAATAATAATAATATATAAGTAATACTAAAGTCTGCTACGCTCCTTTCCTCTACGCTCTACTCTATAGTCCTCTTATAATAAGCCTATATACTAAAGGGGACTTTTTAAAAGCTATATAACTAAGTCTAGCTTATCCTATCCTAATTATCCTCTTAAGACTCTTTATAATATTATAAAGGAGAGTCTTAATAAATAAATAAAACTACTTTTATAAAATCTATACGTAAACCCTATTTATAAATCCCTTCTATTAATAATATCTTCTAGGCGAGTAATCTTATTATTAAGACGGCCCTTTAGGTTTAACTATTTTCTATTATAAGTTATATCTTAATAATAGCTTTATTACCTCTTCTTCCTTATTATACTCCTTATCCTATTCTAATCCTTAGTATAGCTAAAACTATTTACTTTATTATACTAAGCGCGAGAGGTTATAATAATATACTCCTTCAGGTATATTCTACTCAATCTAATCCTATTAATTAACTCTCTACTAGATATAATCTATATAACTATAATTATACTTATTTAAAGAATTAGATCGCTCTAAATATAATAATATATCTATAAGTATAGTTCTTAGGTATAGCTTAATAGTTATATTATAACTTAGTATTTATAAGACTTATAACTAGAGTTAGTATCTAAGGTATTTAAGTTTATTATTAGGTATTTTAGATAAAGTAGACCTAGATAATACTAATAATCTATGATTAGGGTAATTAATATCCCCTATAAGAGATAGTATAATACCATTATTATTCCTAAAGTCTATTATATTACTATCTATAAGTAGAGGAGTAGTAGGGTATAGAGGGAAGAAAGATACCCTCTTAAAGTCTTCTTAGCTTAATGGGGTATCTTATAGAGCTATATTACTATTAATAGTTAAGTTATAAAACTCTAAAGTAGTTATAGAGATATATTAGTTAACTAAGGGTTTCTTAGACTTAGTAAATAATATACTATCGCTTAAGGTTATATTACTAAAACGTAGTAATAGTAATCCTTCTTAAATTAGAGCCCTAGTCTATTTAATAACCTAAAGGCTATATATAAGTTTATCCCTCTATTAAACTAAATTAATTATATGGGTACTAATTAATAGGAGCTTTTAGAGTTATTAAGGGGCTCCTATTTTATCATATTATATATTAAGGCTCTATATTACCTTAATAAAATAATAATTACTATTCTAATCCTATATAGAGTTATGATAGAAGTAGTTACTATTTATCTAGCTTATAAAGATTATAGCCTAGTAATAATTCGTATAGTTTAATAACAAAGAAAGCTCTAATAATATTCTAAAGGTTTATCGCTTCCTTTCTCTTAGGATCTATAGAAATTATATTATTCTCTTTTCTAGGTTACTAAGCTAGCTATTAAGTAGGATATAGATATTTTAAGGGTAGCCCTTAATTATAAATATAAAAAAAGCTATAACTTCTAAATTAACCAACTTTTTAATGCTTATTAACTTCCCTTATATATTATAGAGGTCTAATAACTATTCTACGTAATCTAAAGTCTTAATAAATAACCCTCTTTTATATTAAGTTATTAAGTAATTTATAAACTCTTAACTTTATTATATATAATACAGGACTATTAGTATAGGTTTATTTTTATTTTATATAGGGTTCCCCTTAGGTCTCTTGGTATTAAATACTACTAAGGTATTAATAAGCTTAAATATAATATACTTTAGGGTAATAAGAGCTAAGTAAGGTAATATAAATAGTTTTATAGATCTAGGTTAGTGAAGATATTTTATAAAGTTAATAGATTACTATAGGTTATAATCCCTCTTATACTTCTTATATTAATCTCTCCTATCTATATTCTAGATATTTAGTTATTTAAATAATCCTTTCTCTCTTTCTAATCCTTTTAGATTAGAAGGATTTATGAGGTTAGTTTATAAATTAGTATCCTTGGGTACTAGTAGGTTAATATCTATCTTATCTAGAGAAGAAACCTTTAGATTTAAAAATTAAGGGGTATACTTAGCTATCTAACTTTTAATCTCCTTTAGAGTTATATCCTTTTTAATCGCTTCTTCTCCTTTTTTAAAGAATTAATTATAAGGAAGTTTATCTACTTTTAGTTAGATCTAGTATCCTTCTATAGATATTTTATTAATAAAAGCTATTAGTAAATAATTAGTTTAGGCTTAATATCTTATTTGCATAAGCTACCTTAGTAATACTACGCTTCTAATTTATATAATAGACCTAGGTTAATCAATAGAATATTACCTAGAAGCCTATAGTAAAGGGTTTATATATATGGAACTTAATAAGGTTTAGTTATTTTATTAAAACCTCTTTAGCCTTACTCCCTTGTACAAGACTTATAGTAATAAATATTAGGGTCTATAGTTATCTTTCTACTTATCTTTTTACTCCTCGTTTAGACTATTAATTATTATAAAACTAGTATCTCTTATCTTATAGATTAATTAATAGATCTATAATAACTACTTTAGTAAACTTAGGCGCTTATAAGTAAATAAGAAGTATATTAGGGGACTTAGTCTTAATCTAGGTAGTTATAATATCCCTTAGATCTCTATTTCTAAAGTTATTTTCTATACCTCTAACTATATTATGATAGAGTAGTTAGCTAGGCTTAGTAAGCCTTATAAGGTAATAGGTAACTACTAAGATATCCTTAGTATATATCGGAGTTACTAACTCTAATATAGTAATAGTATTATATATACTAGCTATAATATACAATAAGTATAAATGGCGAATTATCTTCTCTATTACTTCTAAGGTCTTGTTCTAATACTTATAGGAAATAGAGTAAAGTTATTACTTTATTATTACATCTTTAGATTGCTATTACTCTATGAATATAAGAGATATAGTAAAACAAAGTATGTATTTGAATTTGGCTCTGAATCTCGCGTCGAATGGTGTATCTTTCGATGCTATATGACTACGGTTAATATATTCCAAATACTTTAGAAAGCTTAAGCTTAAGGTTTAAGGTAAAACAAGGTGAAACCAGGCGAAACAAAACGCAATATTTAAGCGTTATTAGCTGTATATATATGCAACAAAGCACCGATATGCGAATAGCTAAAACCACGCTAAGTTTCAAGCTACTGCATATGCAGCAAAGCGCGCCTAAGCGTCTAAGAGGCTCTAGCGAAACTACTACTTACTTATACCTACCTTTTCCCCTAGCATTTTAACGCTTTAGATATAGTATTTATCTATGAAATATATACGTATTAATATCTACATTTTCCCCTCTATTCGCATAAGTTATATAATAAACAAAAAAGATTACTCTATTGCATTATTCGTTGCTTGAAACTTATCTCTATTATATTAGCGATTTTTCTATCTCTCTTTCCACCTTCATAGCCGTGCTAACAATACTTAATAAGGTTATGCTTTAATACTAAGTTAGAAGGATCTATGTAACTAACTATATTATTAATTCTAGGTAGAGGGGGCGCTTTATATATAATTAGCAGGGGCTAATAAATAAGCTTATCAGGAGGTCTAAAGCCTAGAGTATCTCTATTATTTTATCCCTATACCTAAAACCTATTTGTACTTAGTTTATTAAGTATAGGCTTAGTTAATAGCCTAATATTAAGAATAAGAAGGTTTGAGGACCTTAACTCCTAGACCCGAGTATCTAAGGCTTTATTATAATAAAAAATAAGTTTTACTATTATAATATACTAAAAGGAAATTTGATAAGGAGTAAGTATTAGTAATTTATAAACTAAAAAGCTAGAGAAGTAAAGAAGGATCTATAGTATAATAATTAATATTATATAGTTAATAAATAAATTAAGCTTAAGAGTAAATATATATATATATATATATATAAGAGAGAGGATCTAGAGGGTTTAAGGGGTTAGGAGTATATTTTTATATCTACTAATTACTTTATCAGTATAGTAATTTATTAGTAACCGGTAGAAGGAATAATTAACTCTCCCCACTTAGCTTCCTTAGCTCTAATAAAATAAAATAAACTTAGAATAAAAAACCTATAATAAATAGAATGGTAAATTAGAGTAGTTATATATAGGGAAAGAATAGAGGAAATAGTAATTACTAATAGCTATTAAAGTAAGTAGTCTAGTATTAAAACTAAGTAAATATCCTCCTCTATTCTCTATTATTAACTTCTCCTCTTATATTAACTATTTCTATTTAATTACTTAATTCTAATCTAGCTCCTTTATACTCTCTCTCCTATATCTATAAATTATTTCTTGTTATTATAACTAACTATAACTTTCTTATTTTCAGTATTAAAAATACTAATTAACCTCGCCCTTATTATTTTCTATTAGTAATAACCCTCTAGGTCCTTAGTTCTAATATCCCTATACTTAAAATAAAGAAAAATAATATACCTCTTTTTATTTAATATTCTAATAACTAACTTTAGGTATTCCTTCTCTTCTTTATTATTATTTCCCTACGTTCTAGCTAACAATCTTAATTCTTAAGTCGCTATAAGGCTTACTTAGCTTTAACTTAATATCCCGAGTAATAAACACTTGAAAGTAGCTTTTATAATATAGATATTTCCTAATAAGATTATTAAAATAATAAGGCTAGCTTTTTAAAAAGCTTATCTTAATAAATAGGACTTTAAATAAATATTTAGAGTAACTAAGGTGTCTAGGGACTTCTATTACTAAGTCCTTATTTATACTTCTACTACTTTCCTTACTAAACTTTAAGAGATAAAAGTCTTTTAGTATATAGTAGCTATATATAGCTTATTTATTTAATCCTAAGGAAGTTATAATATATTACCCTATATTTATTATAAAGAGCAGGCTTATATTACTAGGAACCCTATAACTAGTATTTATATCTATAAACTATACTTTAAGTATATCTCTATACTAAGTACTCATTATACTAACTACTTCTTCTATAAGACTTAAGAGAGTTATTTATATAATAATCTAAATATTTATAAGTATTATAAATATAGAATTAAGTGTAATAAAAGGTAAGCAGGAGTAAGGAGTTCAATAGTATTAAGGAGATTCTATAGTTCTAAATCCTAGTAAATATTATAGTTATAGCTATAGCTAAGTTTAACTTCTCACTTCTTTATAATAATTATTATCCTTAGTAAGCTTAGGAATATTACTCTAAAGCTAGGTTTATATACTTTTATTACCCTTTTATAATAAAGCTACCTCTAGAATTTAATCTTATAGCAATTGCAAACTACTTAGGGCTTTATATTATAGATTAAGAAGAGAAAATAGGATTTCTAGGTATATTTATATAAAATTAAAAAAAGGGGGGGGGGCAAAAGAAGAAAAAAAGCAATAGGAAGTTAGTTAGGCTATAATAAGAGATTCAAGTAAATAATACATAAAAAGATTTATAAAACTAATTTTAATTTTTTAAAGTATAGAATTAATAGGATCCCCTTTATAAGTATCCTTCTTTTCCTCTCTAGTAATAGTTATACTCTAATATAATATTAGTAGATAAAACTATTTTACTAGGGGGGTCTACTAATATCCTCTAAGAAAAGGGCTAATAAGTATGATTTCAATACCCTCTTTCTCCCTCTCTTTTTCTCTCTTATCCTCAGGTTATTAATCTCTTGTTCGTTTAGTATAAGGGGTTCTTAGTATTATTACTAAGAAACAGAGGGTCTTATATATCCCTAGGCTCTATAACCCCATTAGAGTTACTAATAGATATTAAAATTATTAATAGATATTAAAGTTATTAATAGATATTAAAGTTATTAATAGATATTAAAGTTATTAATAGATATTAAAGTTATTAATAGCTAGGATTTTATTATATAAATAGTAGCGAGGAGGCGTATTTAAATAAGTAGGGAGTTACTAATACTATCTCTTACCCGTATCCCTGAAGTTTAAAAATATTATCCCTAGAATCTTAAACTTTTACATTGAGATATAAAGAAGAATAAATAAAAAAATAAGTTTATAAATTATTAATTAAAACTATCTATAATAAAAGAAATATTATATATTTTTTGGTTCTCTATCTTAATATACTCCTTCTCCTTCTCTTTTAAGATCTTAGGAATTTTAATAATTAGTTATTATTTAACTTTTAATACCTTAATTACTTTCTCTAAATCTTTTAAATCCTATTTCAATTATACTACTAATTATAATAAATCCTCCTTTTTATTTTAATTACTTTCCCTAGGTATTATTAATTCTTTATCCTCCGCCTTAGGTATATAGTTATTATACTCCTTATTCCCTAGTATTGAGAAGACTTTTACTAGCTCGTTTTTTAAATTAAATCTATAAATATCTAGATTACTTAATTTCTAGTACCCTTTAGGAGCTTAAATAAATTTATAAATTTAATTTCTCTTAAATATCTTTATAATAACCTTATTACTTATTCAAGTTATTAATTAATGGAATAAGGTATTTAAAGCTTATAATAAGATAAAAAAAGGTCCTTACTATTAGTAGTTAAGCTTCTTAATAGATAATTTATTAATAGATCCCTTAATATTCAATACTAGTACTAAATTACTTACCTCTAGCCTCTCCTTCTTTTTTATCCTCATATATTAATTATTATAATATTCTTTAACTTTCTTATATTAACTATTAATTATCCTTTTAGCTTATTCCTATTTGTATTAAGCTATAAAAGGCTTATAGATATATTTAAGCCTCCTCTTCCTTTATTATTACTAAATTCTAATTAAGAACCCTCTAGGTTAGTATTAAAGTCTTAATAAGAGTAATAGCTTTAAATTTATATAAAAGATAAAAAGAGCTAAAGCTAGTTAAAATACAAATATTTGATTAGCTTATAAATAGAGTAGTAGGAAGGTATAGTTAAGAGTTAATATCTCTCTCTTCTCTAGTTTATATTAATAATATATATATAATTAGCTAATAATTAGCTTTAACTACTCTATTAGCCTTTAGGGTATATATAAATATTACTTTCCTCCTTATGTTATACTTCTTATTAAACTTAATAATAATATCTTTATTCTCTAGGCCTCTATTAATAACGATCTCGCTATGTAATTTATAATAGTAGATAACTTCTTCTTAAATAAACTTTATAATTTTAGCTAAAGTTGCTCTGTTAAGCTAATAAGCTTTACGCTATTCTATAAGTAGATCCCTTCTTTTTATAAGATACTACTTACTTATTCTCTATATATCTAATGAGATCCTTATAAAGAGTAATCCCTTTAGAGAGCTATAAGTCCTTATATTATCTATTTATTAAGCTCTCCTCTTCTAGTAATTAGAGCAACCTCTTAAGGATTTACTAATTTCTAAATATATATTACCCTATATATAGTAATTAGATAATCTCTTTATTATAGCGTACTTACTTTAATAACTACTCTCTTTATAAGCTCTTATAATTAGCTTCTTTTATTATTTAAGATTATTAATAACTTATCTTAGTATTAGATTTTATCTTATTAGTCTAATAAAAAGTAGGTAGTTCTAAATATAACAATTTCACGCTCTAGTTTTAAAGTTATAATACTTTACTAGGTAAACCCCTAAAGGGTATCTCTATATTATTAAATAATAAGTAATCTATTAAAAATTCATAAAATAGGTCTATAAGTTATTAGGAAGTATATCTAGAATATTTATTATGTTACTGGTAACCTCTATATTCCCTACTAGGGCCTCCTCTATATATTATTTAGTATTATAGTATTAAGCCTAACTAAAGAAAGAGCTAGCTTCTATATCTATAAAGAAGATCTATAAATCGATCTAGGTATCGATTTCTCCCTTAGCCTCCTTATTAATAGTATTAGAGGGATCCTAGGGGTTTTGTAAGAAGCTATCTATTACTTCTATTATTATATCCTAAGTACTATAGATGTATTATACTTTAAAGTTAAATATTTAAATCTATATAAGCTAATGAATAATAAGAGCTCCTAGGAGTCTATAGCTACTCTGTTAAGCTATATAACTAATATCTAAGTATCTATCTCTAAGATAAATTATTATCTATATAGATAATTATATACCCTCTTTAAGGCTTTTAAAATACTTTAAAACTCCTTCTTCTTAGTATTATATAATAGCTTAGGTCCTAACTAAGTATTACTCTTAAAATAAAAGATTATATACTAGTTATTAATAAATTATCCTAGGGCTCCACCCTATCCTCTATTACTAGTATTAATAATAAGGTAAATATCCCCTCCTCTAGGGCTATAGTATATAGTAATAAGAATCGGGGTATTTAAAAGTATTAACTTTAAGGTATTTACAGCTATTTACTACTTTTCCTCTTAACTAAAAGAAGTATTTCTTTTAAATGAGTTAGTAAGTACCTTTATAATGATAGAGTAGTCCTTTACTTAGGATCTATAGAATATTCTAATCCCTAGGAAAGCCCTTAACTTTATTAAATTAGTATAAGTAGCTTATTTATAAATCTTAACTATCTTTATTTCCTCTAAATAATACCTATTAATACTATAAATATAGCTAATAATTATTACTACTTCCTAAGCTTATTATAACTTAACTATTACTATTATATACCTTATTAGCCCTAATTTATCTAGGACCTTATTAATCTTTTATAAATATTTTAAAATAAATCTATAAATCCCTAGATAAGACTCAATCTTTTCTTTATTATATTATAAAGTTAGTCCTTTAATAGTAATACCACTAGGAAAGGCTTTATAATAGCGAGGTATAAGGTTATATAGGATTCTAATTATAACCTATATAAACTAAGCAACTAAGGTTATTACTCCTTATAGTGTAATATATATCTATAGTAATCTAATAAGTAATCTGAATATTATTAAGTCTCTACTTATAAGGTCTAAGGGGACTTAGTTATATCCTAAAACGAAGTCTAAAAAGAAGTTTAATAGTAATAATAGCTAATATATAGTAGAATAATCTAAATAGTTATCTACTAAAGGGGGTAGTACTATACCTTATATTATAATTATATTTATCTTACTTATCAAGTTAATAAGTCTTATCTTATTATCTTTATTATATATAAAGAAGAATAAATTATAATAAGCTATGTAACTTTACTTAAAGATTCCCTTCTCTAGTCTATATTTAGAATTATAATAATATCTAACTCTAATCCTCTTAATATTAAGATCCCTTTTACTTACTATACCTTATATAAGATTATTTAAATTATCTATAGAGATATAATAAAAAGGTATATAGAGCTATAATATTTGAATTCCTAGGCTAAAGTTTTCTCTCTTATAATAAGAGTAGCTAAGAGAAGCATTCTTTCTTTAAGTAATAGATAATCTTAAGAATAGCTTCTAGTTAAGCTTTTATAAGCCTTATTCCTTTCTTAATACTTAAAAACTTTAATATAATTAGGCTTATAAATAGGGCGCTAAGATTAAGTATTATATTCTTTTCAGCTCTTACTTATACTTTTAACTTCTATTTTGGGTCCCTATTTAGGCTTAAACTATTTAATATAGCGTTATTAATAAGTTAAATGTTTTTATTCCTATCTTATATATTATATTAATATCTTTGATTAATAATATTAGTATTATTAATATAGGTTTATAATCATTATAAGAAAAGGTAATATTTATAGCTATAATAACTTTGACTCCTTTCTAATATATTAACTTATACTTCTTCCCAAGTAGTTTCTTTTTTATTATTCTCTTCTTAGGTTTATAAATATAATATTAGTAATTAATACTATAGCTATTATATCCTATTATATATTTAATACTTATAATAGCTTTATAAATATTATTAAGCTTAGGAGTAACTTTATTTCTAAGTATAATCTCTAGGACTCTATTAAAGATTATTCTAAACTCTATAAAAATAATAATAACTTCTTTATCTAGGTTTAATTACTACTTATCTTCCTCTAGTAAGTTATAAGAGCCTTTAAAAGCTTATTAAATCGCTTTAATATCCTATTATATTCTTTTACTCCCTACTATTATGTCTAGCTCTTCTTTATCCTTAGTATTATTAACTTACTAATTATCTCTTATAAAATCTAAGCTTATTACTATATTAGGTCTATTGGTAATAGCCTCTATTTCCCCTCTTCTATGGGAGATATAAGAGTATATTAATATTAAGAAAATATAAAATAATCTAACTTAGTAATAATTTCTAAAACGTAAGTAATTAAGTTTCTTATATAGAATAATAATAAGATATTAATCTTAATATTCCTAGACTAAAAGACTCTAATAATCTAGTTTTATATATTATCTAGTATTATCCTAATCTTTAAGATAAAAAGACCTTCTAATACTAGGTCCATATTATATATATTCTTAATAAAGATAAAAAAGCTAATATCTTAAATTCTACTAAGATAAATATTATTTATAATTATACTTATAAATTAGGTTCTCTACTCTCTATGGGTAATCCTACAGATCCCTATATTTATCTTAACTATATTACTCTATAAGCCTAGGCGCTTAATATAACTTTTATTATTAAGATTAATAGATAAGCTATTATTAATAATTCCTCTAAGTATTATATTTATAGAGCTATATAAAGTAATAGTAATCTACTATTAAGTTATAATAAAGTCTAGGATAGTAATATATCTTAGTAGTAGAAGTAATATAGAATCCTAATCTTCTATTATAATACTTATTTTAAAAAACGGAATTAAGATATAATAATTAAATTGAATTAACTTAATTTATAAATACTTAAGTAAGGTTATAAAAATAATAGCTACAATTACTTAGCCTTTAGCATAGTTCTTATTATTCTTTTATTAATTTATTTATTCTTATAACTCCTTATTACTAGCTCCTATCTTATTAAATTAATCTAAAAGTATACTTTTATTAGGAATAAAAACCTCTTATACCTTTAGGTTATATCTATGCTTATACTTACTAATTATAGCTTTAGTAGTATTATAAAGTATTCTATTTTAATCTAGCTAGTTCTAATCAAAGAAGGCTTTAAGGATAGCTACCTTACTATTTACTCTCTTACTATATAGCTTAAGAGTAAGAGTATAATTAGTTTATAAATTACAATATTAAATCTGGAGCTTATCTTATCTATTTTATCCTTAATACTTAACTTATCTCTTAAGTATATCTAGTAATATAGCGTTATTAGTATTATTCTTATCATTAAGTAGCTCTATAACTTTCTAAATAATCTAAATAGGAGGGTCTTAAATCATAAATAGGTTTACTATTTAGGACGCCTATTAAATCTAAGTAATATAAGGCTCTATATAATAAGCTCTAGCTTTTTCTCTTTTTATTATAATAATATCCTCTATAAAGTTATATAATCATATAATATCCTTTAATAAATTCGAAAAGCTAATAGATTGTTTAGAATATACCTTATTATAATTAATAACTTATATAATCTCCTCTAGGAGCTTTAGCTATTACTTCTCTATTAGCTTACCTATAGTAACTACATAGTATATATAACTATTCTTATTAATTAGAATATATCTTAAAACTATCTAGCTATTAATCTATCACGAACAGCAAATAGGCGAAGGTTAGCATACTTTAATTGCGCTATATTAAGTGGATTCTGCGTTAAAGAAGGGAAAAGTCTATCTATAGGCTAGCGCAGCCCTAGAAGGCTAAAGGCTTGCCTAGAGATCATATAGCTTGGTAGTTATATAACCCTAAATTCAAGTAGGTCTAACCTAGCGCTATAATATTACCCCCCCCCCCCCCCTTTCACTAGTATTGCTATCTATAGCAATTAACTACTGTATATATAAGTATTCCACTAAATAGCATTCCTGCTCCTAATAGTTATATTAGGGTATTATTATTATCTATAGTAGCAGGGTCCTTATCTTAGGTAGTAGCTAGAAGCTAAGCTAAAGGGTATTTTAATAGTCCTATAATAGCTAGGTTCGTAATATAAAAGTCTTATAGCGCTACTAAGGTATACTTGAAACTTTTAGTATTATACTAGGTAGGGTTATAGTTATAGCCTTTCTAATTAGCGTGATACTATAACTATCCTTAGTATAACTAGCTAGTAGTTATTTATATAACCTTATATTCTAGCTTATTATTAAACTTAATAGTAAGTAGTAGGGCTTTAAATTAACCTAGTAGAGGGTCCCTAGTAGCTTTCTAAAGCTTACTAAGGTAGAATACTTGGTAATAGTTATATTCTTTTAGTAGATCTAGTACCTATATCCCCCTAGAGCTATGAGCTTTACTTAGCTATAATCTATTCTATAATATAGATAGCTTCAAAGAATTCTCTTAGCGCTATCTATCTATTAATATATAAATAGAGTCTCTTATAGCTAAGTTATTAGGCTACTAATAGTAGTTAGTAGCATAGGCATAGTAGTATTAAGTAATAGCTATATTCCCTTTAGTAATATCTTATATATTTTAGAGGTTTTATATAGCTACTAGGTATTACCGTAGTTAATCTTTTGCTTTGCTATTAAGAACCTCTATATATATTAATCCTAGTTCAACCTTATCTATAATAGATACCCTTATTTAATCTTAAATAGTATAAGCTTTATAGTTGTATTTAGTAGTACTACTTAGGTGAAGTTTATAGTAAGAAGTATTTTACTCTAGTTATCTTAGAACTAGTTTATCTAGGGGTAGAGGCGTTAGGTTAGATACTAGTTAAGGATCTCTATCTATCTATTAGTTTCTATATAATTAGCTATACTTAGCTATATAGTTATACTATATATCTTATAAGGTTTACCCTAGAAGTTAGAGGTAAACTAAGGGCTTCTATTAGATATAATCATAATAGGGAACCTTATATATTAGAAGATATAGGTATAATATAGCTAAGTAAGATCCTATATTATAATAGTTTTATAATAGGGAAGGGAGACTATCTTCTTTAATAGGTAGTATATTATTATAAATATATTATTATACCTATAGTAGTTAGGTAGGTATAATATAAAATCTATTATAATATATTCCTAGGACTAGTCTAATATTAATAAGGGTTTTAACTCTCCTAGGGGCTTATCTCTTAGCTTCTAAGCATAGTAATAGGTATAGTAGTCATAAATATATTACTTAATATTAGTAGTTAGCTAGGGCTAAAAGTAGCGCTCCTTTTTAGTAATAATATGTATTTTTAGCGCTTTAAGTAATAGTATATTAGGCTTATAGTTAGGCTAGAGGATCTATTTAACTAGGAGATATCCCTTTAGCTTATCTTCTAGTTTAAGCGTGTTAATAGCTACTATAAGGTAGCTTAGGGCGCCCTCTAGTAGCTAGTATAGCTTATTTACTACTTCTAGGGATAAGTAGGTAAGTAGTAGTATTACCTAAGTATAGTCTAACTTATAGATAGCCTATTAGGTTTAAAGGTCTTCGTTTTTCTATAAAAATGTATTAGCTAGTATATTTTTATATCCTAAGTAATACTAGATATAAACGTTAAACCTAACTAAGATACCTAACTAATAAGCTTCCTGGATATTTAGAAGCTATTTAGTTATAAAGTAGAGTAGTAGTTAATAGTTTATAATAACCTTAAAACGCTAAGTAACTACTAAGAGTTTAGCTCTCTATTCTTCTAATATAAGAATAATTACTATTATCTTATAGTTACAAATAGGGTAGTTTATCTTAGTTAGTTATATAGGTTTTAAGGAATAAGCTACTAGATGCTATAAACTATTATTAGTTTATTATTAGAGGAGGGTAGTAATATAAATAGCTTTAGAGGTATCTATCTCTACTTAGGTTAGTAGCTTGGGCTTCTAGTAATATAAGATAGGGATTAATACTAGGGCCTCTTTTAGTATCATAAATACTACTATATAGTTATTATTAAAGTTAAACTAGGCGCTTTTAGCTATAGGTTTAGTAAGTAGCTAAGTAATCTTTCTATAACCCTTGATAAATTATTAATAGAAGTTATAAAACCCTAGGAAGGACTAGATATTATATACTATAATTAATAGTTACTAGGCTTTTACTATAGAGACCTTCTTAGGGTTAGGGCTAATCCTTTTAGTAGTAATAATAAACCTAAGGTAGTATATTATAGTTATATTAAATTTATACTTCTTAATATTAGCCAAAAGCCCTACCTAGCGTAGCTAGTTAAGGACCTTCTTAACGTAGTCCTTATGCTAGAGGGGGTCCTCTAAGTATACTAGGATACTATCTATATATATTATATAGAAGTTATCTAGGTATTCTATAAGGGTATTATTTATATATTATCAGTATATAGCTAGCTTATTATAGAGCCTAAAGAGTAGAATTTTATACTTATAATAGCTATATTAGGTATAGAATATCATTAAGTCTTCTGAGTTAGAGTAGATATAAATTGAATAGAATGCCTAATAGATATAAATCATTATAAATACCTTAGCTTAGCGAATTTAGCTTAGTATTTTATTAATTAGAAGTAATAGGTACTAGTCTCTGTTACTGAATTTATTTAGCTTTTAGAAGTTAATATAGAACTATAGGTAGCTATTAGCTTTCTAAATAAATAATATAGGGGATATGTAAGGAACAATAGCGGGTGCAGGATGCGGGTGCAGGATGCAGAGCCACGCTATCGGCAAAGCGTCAGCGAGTCAGGGGCGGATAAATATAGCTTAGAGAAGTATCTATAAGCTGCAGACTTAGAAGATTAAGCAATAGTTTAATATAATAATAGATATCTATATTTTAGCATTTTAGCCTTTCCTAATTTAAGCTTATAGCTATACTCTTGTAACTCTATTACTTCTACCTCGATTTAAGAAACTTGCATTAGTTAGAATATCTAAAGCAAACTAGTAATAATATACTAATAACTTAGCAATAGAGTTTAACTATAATAAACTCTAGGCTAGGCATATAGAATATAACTAATAGGGTCTTAGCTAATAAGATATTAATTATTCACTAAGCCCTGAGATATAGGGAATATAGCGCGGATATTATACTAGGGGAATAGATAGCCCTAGTAATAATATAGCAAGAGGAATAACCCTAAGGGGTTAGGCTGGGTCCTAGGTAGCGCTAGATTAGGCAGACCACCCCTTAAGGGGCGAATAGATAGCAAGCAGTAGCTAATAGGGTACCCTGCCTAGGACTCCCTGAGAAGCTAGTATCTCTAGTATCCTTATCTAGGCTGTAGGGTTACTATAGAAATAGCAGGAGAGCCTTACAGAGCAGATATACTTATAATAGTAATAGCATAAGAAATAAACTACTACCCTATTATTAGAGCTTGCTAACTGCTTAGCAATAAGATACCTATAGAGAGAATATAAAAAGCCCTATATATATAACTACTATATTATAACTAAGGACTTTACTATAGACTAGGTTAGTAACTAGATCTAAGTAATTAAAGATAGAAACTAGCTATGTGCTAGTAGTATACTAGAGCAGCAGGCCTAATAGGCGCTTATAAAGATAAGCCTATCCCTATAGACCTAGTAGCAATACTATAGGGCTAGGCTAGATGTAGACCTAGTATAGGCTAATTTTATAGTATTTACTTACTAATAGCATATTAACCCTGAGCTTTAAGAGCGAAGGTATTATGAGAACCTAGATATAATAAGGTAGAAGGAGATATAGTTACTAATATAATTCTTTACTAAATAATTAGTAATATATTAGGACTTAGGTATAGTTAATATAGAAGATAGCAAAGCTAAGGCTTATATATTATACTTCTAGTTAACCCTTATGTCGGAATAACTATCCTGCGCAGGTAATAGTACCAGAAAGATAGGGTTCTTCCGTAATACTGTAGTTGTTCATGATCTCTAACTATCGTAGGTTTGGTGATTACGATAGCTATATAGGTAGTCCTTATATATAGGGTCCTAGCCCTCCTATTAGTCGAATCGGCGCAATAGGTGGATCCGAATGGCCTGACGTAGCGCCGGTCGGGTCGGCAACGAACCGCTAACTAGGCTTCTAATACTAGCAGTCTTTTATTACTACTAGTACCTACCTTATAATAGCCTATATTTATCGAGATAACTACTAAATAGTACTACTTATAAAAGGGGCTTAAATAGCCTAATAACCGCAGTTTTTGCACGTTTTATCGTTATCCCCCGATATGCTATATATCCCCGGTTTTACTGCGCGCAGGGCCCCAGCTACGGGCTAGGATCCTAGCTACTATCGGACGACCTACCCCTCTATCTATATTATCGCCTTATTATTATTAATAAGCCGTTAGAGGGCTTTATTCGGCGTTGACTTCGTGAGTCTATCGGCTAGGTTATTATTGCTATAGATCTAGCGGATCTCTGCAATCTCGTAGCGCTCGTACGACTACTATAGCGCTATTATATCGATTATAAGGCGCTTTTCTTTCGTTATACCTAGCTTAATAAGGCACTCGTATAGCAAATACGAGTTAGTATAAATAATAGTTAATATCAATAGTAGATCTAGTTAATCGGAGACCTTTTAGAGGGTTATTATAATCGCGTAGGCTATATCGACGCTAGCAACTATACTATAGATTTCCGAGGCTAGTATACTACGGGTAATGCGTTTTGACTTCGTCGAGCTATAGTAGATAATATTACTATTAATTTCAAACGTATTAATAGCCTTATTATCGTTAGTCTCGTTAGCTAGTATAATAATAAAACCTAGTTATAACGATAAGTTATTATTATTAGCAAAAGATCTATTAATAAAAATAAATAGTTTTATAATAGCGAGGTTAAGCGGGATAAAACTAAGGCCTCTATCAAGGGATTATAACTACTAGAGTATTCGCTAGTTAAGGATTCTAGTGTTATTAACTATAGGGTTTTGCTGTTATATAGCGACGGATAGGTTAAAATAGGCCTCGGGTTAGCAAATTAATGCGATATACGCGCCGCGGGCGCGTTATTTAACATATTGCTGCTTTCGGACGGCTTCGTTAGCGGAGGTGTTAATAGGGTATAACTTAAGCCCTTAGTCCTTTTAGCAAAGGGTAAGGGTATTGCTATTATCGATCGTCACGATCCTATTATTAAATATAAGGGGGTTATTAATAGCGAGGATCTGCTTAGGTTTAGCTAAAAAGCTAGCTTTAGTTAATTTAGCCTCCTTAAGGGCAGAAAACACGTCGTTTAATAGGCCTAACGTATTATTAGTTTATATACCTATAATAGCGAAAGATAGGTTATTTTTTATTAATATAAGTAGGCAGGGGTTAAACGACGAAGTCTCTATCTTAAGCCTCTCTTTATAATAGTAGCTATATATAGCTTACTAATAGGTGCTAGCCTTAGCAATACTATAGAGGGGTTTTATAACCTCTATAATTATATTATTAGGGTATTTATACTATATTTAAGCGGGGATTTTAGCGAGGATAGGGCAAGCGAGGTAGGTAGTAGACTAGACGTAGGCTTAGGTAATATCGCAGATCTAAAGGGTTTTGCTATTAGCTAATAATAATAGGGCGATTACGAGGATTAGCTATTAACTAGCTCTTTAGATTATAGGGGCCTGGGTTAAAATAGCCTCTTTACTATTATTAGCATAGCCCTAAATAATAAGTCTCGACTTCTTATAGGGCTAGGTTATCTTACTTTTAACCTTATTAATAATATAGGAGCGGAAAATCCAGATCCTGCTATAGCAGGCAGGGTTATACCTAATAAAGTTAAATACGCCTTATTTAATAAGGGATTCGATCTCTTATCAGGTTGATTGCTCAAAAGGCTCTCTAGGGGTTATAATCACGCTATCGTTATATAATTTAATAGCGAGGTTATAGTTAGATTGCTCTTTAGTAGATAGGAAGGCCTCGTTAGTAGTAATAATATTTATTTTAGCGAGGAGTATAGTTAAAGTCGGACCTAGCGCTGGGTTATAGCAGGGCCGGCCTTAGCGCTATAGTAGGGTAGGAGCTGCGTTATTAGTAATAATAATAGTATTATAGACTTCCTTAGTTGCCCTGTAGGGGATTGCGGTCCTATCGTTATTACTATCAGGTTCTGTTAGCAGGTCAGTCGACTAGTAGTAAGGTTTAATAATAGTTAACTAGAAGGATTTCAGCCCGTTAGGTAGTTAAACTACGTATTTATAGCTATTATTAGAGATAAGCTAGTAAGGGCCCTTCTAGCTATCTTTTTCGCACTATACTCTAACCTCTAACTAGAGAGGTAGGCTTAACGTGGGCTTAGTTATAGGGCTATTTCGGGCTATAATAGCCTTATTAACCTAATAACTAGCGTAGAGTTAGTAGATCTTATTAGTAGCCTTCTATATAGCTTAGGCGCGTTATATAATCAATAGCGAGGGTGCTAAATTATCTATTAGGCGCAGGTAGGCTCCGAATACTAGCAGGGTTAGTACTAGGCTATTAAGCCTAGCGATATTATTAATAGCTTTTATAGCTATTTAGAGGGCAACGTCGGGGTTAGCAGAGGGATCTTCCGCCTGGATAATCTTATAGGCCCGGTGTAACGGCTTATAGTATTATTTAACCTTCCTAATATTATTATAAGCCTTAACTAGGACCTCTTTTATAGAGATCGCTATCTTTCGTATAGATTAGCGAAATTCAGTAGATCGAAAGGAGGTACTAGCATTAGTAACTATCTAGTTAGGTAGGCCTTAGTATATATCGATCTAGTAGATTCGAAGGGTTTACTATATAGTTTTAGCAGAGATATCCTTTATAAAGCGTGCTATATTAAACGCAGTAGCTATATTAATAACATAGAGAGCAGGGCGGTTGCTATTAAGATATATAACGTTAATAATAACCTCGTAGTTAAAATTGCAATCGTCTTTTATTATAAACTTAAACCGATAGGGGCTGCTACTATAGAGTTAGTAGTAGTAGCAAAATTTCATTAATTTATTAATAATATTGATATTAACAGGGTAGCTAGCGCGCTAGAGGACTTTATGGAGTCGTTAGATAGATAGGTAGCTGAAACGATAGTAGATATAGTATAATTCGATATTAGTAAGGTTATAACTCACGACGGCCTCTTCCGGGTTAGTTATAAACTATAGGTAGCCCTATAGTTATATAACCGGGGTTGTGAGGTCGTTACGAATAAGTTAGTTAGCGATATTATCGAATCTTATGCTAAGTCGGTCTATATTATAAAGGGATAATAAGAAGGGGGTATTTATTAGTATTATATAGAAGGTTACGTTGCTAAAGGGAGTTATAATAACTATTATTCCGAGGGATTCGATAGGGTTAGCGCTGCTAAAGCGGATCGAGGCTGCCCCGGCTATAGAGGGGTTAAGTTAGTAGTTAACCCTCTTTTATA